>OVBA01003031.1:0-30447 GCA_900406435.1 Lepidium aucheri | reverse complement strand
CTAGAAGTCGAACAAATGAGCTGTCGAGGCGTTCATGTCCTCGAGAGTGTAATTCTGAGTACAAAAGAGACTGTGTAATTTAAGTTTAGGGGGAGGATCCTAGAGGAGGTTAATCATGTTTTTCTGTGTTCTTAGTTTTCATTTCATCGTAGCTCATGCTTATTTTGTAAGGCATATAAAAATCCATAAAGATTTTCATTTTAGTTTGTTTCATTGCATAACATGACATTTAAGGCATAGAAAAACCATAAAAATTTGAAACTTTTTGAAAATGCATACCACAAAAACAGAGTGTTCATGTGGTTGTATTCATTTAGTATTGTGTATAGATTGCATTCATTTAGGATTCATGCATATGCACTTCTGTTTTGGAAATGATCTTGCTAAGGATAGGCAATCTCATTAGGTTGTTGGCTAGTAATCATAGTGAGCTTTGCGGACTGGTGAACTTCCCCTGTAGAAAGCTGATGGGTAGATTGTTTGCCTAGGAAACCTATGCTTGTGTTGTCACTCGAAAGGACCTGATTTCTCTCCTTCTAATTGAACTTAAACCGCCGAATTAGGGCCTTGAGATGCATTCAATGCTTTCCTTCCTTAAGTTTAACTTGATAGGAACTAAAAGTGACTCTGTTACAAACGCAGCTCATTCAATAATGCCTAAGGTGAATGGGAAATGTGCGTTAACCCATACATTTTTTTGTGTCTCACTGAGAAAGCTGAGAGCAGGACATGAAGCAACCCTCTCACATTTGCGGGATCCTTGAAAAGGATATAAAGCAGACTTATGATTGGTTGTGGATCCTAAAAACTATGAGCCCGTGCAAAACTGAACTTAAACAAGAAAAGATAAATGTGCTTAATCGAAAAAGTCAAGTTAGGTGCAAGGAAGTTGAATCATATGTTCATTGATCGATAGTCCCTCTTGAGGCATTCACCTATAGGAATAAAGATTCAAATATGTGTTCTTAGAGGCTACCTTAGGCATTAGGCATCTTAGGATTGGATGCTAAGCTCGGATGCAAGTATATTGTGGCATTTCCAAGGGCACATGGGTTCAATTGTGGATTATGGTTTTCATTTTAATGAGTTTTTTGTTTGAAGTGAGGTATTCCCTTTATCTACAACATCTCTTCCTTCTTAGTTTGTGCATTTGCTTGAGGGCAAGCAAAGACATAAGGACATGCAAGGACAAGGTACTGTCGGCTCAGGACAGATCGAGGCCGTACACAACGCTCACACCCAAATGCGTGAGGGGGAAACCCTAATCGAGGACCCATTGTAAAAGATAAGGAGGATCCAGACCAAGGGGGCATGAGCAATCCTGCCTCAAACTTAGAACCCTAGTTTAATTACTCAGAATTGTAACCGAGTTTTTGGCCTCGCCGCCTTTGTAACCATTCATCTTGACTACTTAATAAACAGAATCTTCTACCTCTTCTCTTAATTAACTTTTGTGCTAAACCTTGTACAAAAAGTATAGGTGGACCTACCGGATTTGGTGTTGAACTTCTAATAACTGAGAAAACATGTTGTAATAAGCATGCTCGATTTCATATTTTTGTTGTTGCAGAGAAAGTTATATATGTATATTGATTGCCCTGTTATATCTGTGGAGGACTACCGAGAAAATATGGACGATACAAATGAAGTGGAGACATTAGATTTTAAAGCATAAGTCCAGAATTTGGTGGTACAATTTTTATTTTTTCCTTCCATCTTTCTCATATTGCTTTTTTTTATTGAAAGATTGATTACTTCCAACCATCTATCATAGTATTGCTGACTTGTGAAACAACGTTAGAATAATTTGATTTGACCATCTCTCTTTCTCTCTCTCTCTTTACTATTAATAGGATTTGGTCAAAAAAAGGATGAATTAGAAAGCAATGCGAATGGCCTGGCGATGATTTTTATTTTTGATAAGAATGTAAATATTTCATTTGATGAAAATTATAAGGAGCTACACAAAGTTGTTCCTACAGATTGGTTCTATACCAAAATTTTTTTACAAACATAGAAGCAAAGATCAATGAGTCCATCGAAATCAAAACTCGGAAACGATGAAGTTATATAGACATTTGAGGAATTGTAAGTGTTAATACGTCTTTGGAGAATGCAAACTGAAAGCAAACAAAAATGATCGAAAGAGGATAACAAATGATAGGAAACCTTTTACCGATAGCCCTAACAAGAACCATCAACAGATTAGAACTGAAGCACCTCGATACTAACTCCATCTGCAATAGCAAGAGAATGTCCAGAACCTAGCCATGAGCTATCTAGAGTAGAACTATAACAACCAAGAGCAATGAAAATACAGGTTCCATCTATTGAAGGTTTGGCTTGAGGTTAGGACCCAACTAAGCCCAAAGCAAGACACATCAAAGAGAAAAATGCAAATCTGTAGCCAGACTTTATTACTCCTCCACGCATCCAACTATCAAGCATTCAGCACAAGCCAATATCCAACACAACCAAAAAGGCCGCAAACGATTTCCCCTTTTCCATATCATCAACTTCACTCCATATTAACTCTTTTTGTCCTTGCCATCTTCACACCTCAAAAAAACACGACCACACCCGGAAGAAAGATTTTAGGAAGCTCTCTAACAAATCGATCTGGGCTAGAATAATCCTGAAATACTCATCCTGAAATATGCATATGCTTCGTTGTTAGCTCGAAACCATTTAAGTCTTCTTTGAACCCCTTTGAACCCAATGGAGCAAAATTTCCAACAACTTGCGGACGACTTGTCAAGAGAAAGGGGTTTAACTTCGCTAGAGCATGGAAGGATTATAGATCCAGACTTGTTCAGTTCTTTTCTCCTCGAAGATTGATCTATTTTCTGTTTTACAAAGATGGATTTTATTTATTTTTTTGCAATGTTGGGAAAATTATCCTTCGACTGATTTTTTCACTTCCATTGAGATATGGGTTCAACTTTGTGGCTTCCCTTTGCAATATGTGTCCGAGCAAACTTCTTGACTTATCGCCCATACTCTAGGAGAAGTTCTCATTGTGGATTTTGAAGCACTAACTCTTACTCGTCCATTTTTTTTAAAGTTTGGGTTCACAGCAACATCACTAATTGGGTTCGGTTTTACCGATACGTTAGCTTTCAAAATAGAGATGTGGCTTTAGTGTGATTCTCTTATGAAAAACTTTCTCGCCTTTGTTTTAATTGCCATCGAATCATTCATCATACAACCAAATGTCCATATTTTGCACTCCCGGTCAACCACTTCATAGATCATGTGGCTGTGTATTATGACGACAGTCAAGCAACAGAGAGTATGATCTCTTTCTCCTATCAAGAATCACTTTTATTTGTGTTTGACAATGTAAGTCTGTTCTTATCATGGCTTTTGTTAGTTTTATCATCTTTTGTATAAGGTTGCTTAGGTTCCATCTTATAGGACATAGGTTATCGTACAGTGTATGGTGATACCCAAATGAGGGCGAGCCCGTTAAGACAAAGAGAAGCCCATTAAGAGATTTGGCCCAAAAATAGAATAGACGACGTGATACGTGCGAAGTAAAGTTCGACGGGCTGAAATGACATTTATGATAATTAGCGAGAAATATGGGATTGACGAGCTGATTAAGCGAGCAGAATCAATCACGGAATTAGCGGGCTGAGTAAATCATGGAGAATAAGAGAATATAAGGAAAGTCGGACTCAATCAACATAGAGGAAATATTCGATCAAGTTTAAGGAAAGGCTATGTATAAATACCGGGATCAAAACCCAAAGAATATAGACAATACAATCTAAGAAATAAAATACAATCTCATTCGCCCAAAACTTTCTACTTGTGTATTGTTGATCTTGGATCGCAACATATTTGAGCATCAACAATTTGGCGCCGTCTATGCGGATAAAACCATAGTCACGTCTTCACGGAACGAAAACAAGCGGAAAGTCAAGGTCTACCACTAGAGATAAGAGATGTAGGAACTTCGGCGGACGTCACCGAAAACCAAGCAAGGGAACACAGGGAACTCGAAGCAACCTACGACTCGGCAAACATTATCCCGGTGGAACCATCTCGGACAACCACGTACCAGCGACAATGTCGTACAATCGTGGAATTAAGAGAAATGGCCTCAACAACAATGGAGCAGGTGCGGCAGAGCAAGTTAAGAAACCAGGAGCTGCAACTCCAAGTCCGGCGACGGGAAGAGGAATTCATGAGACAACTTGCAGAGCTTCAAGAAATGGTCGTGGACGCCAGAAACTCAAGAAACACCATTAGACAGGAGGTCACTCCCAGAGAGCATCCCAATGGAATCCTGCAAGGGACACGCGCGCCAAAAACTGGGGATAGAGCAAAACGACCAGTAGCCTGGGCAAACCCCTTAGTTCAAGAACAGTACAGCGAAACCATCTCGCAGGATGAAACACACGAAGAATCTCCAGTGGGTCTAACAGACGTGAGGGCCCTAAAAGACCGACTGGCCCAGGCGGAGGTGCATGCCGTGATCTTCGAAATGAAATACAACGTACCACCTCGCCAGAAGGAGGGTCCCAGAATGGGTACCAAACGGAAGATATCCTAGGGATAGGCAAGCTCCGACAAATGATGAAGAAAATGCAGCAAGAGTACGCAAGCATACGTTCCAAACTGCATCACGCAATATCTACAGCGCCCAAAATCCAGTACATGATCGAGCAGACGCGAGACACACCTTTTACAAGAAGGATTACGGGGGCCCCTATCTGCGACGTCGGAAAGATAAAATTCCCACAATACTCTGGGAATACGGACCCTATAGCACATTTAAAATCGTTCTGACTAGCAGCTGATCGAACCCACCTCGAGGGTGACGAGCGAGATGCAGGTTTTTGCATATTCTTCTCCGAAAACCTTATCGGACCAGCCCTGGATTGGTTCTCGACCCTGCCTAGAGAATCTATAGATGGGTTCGAGCAACTCGCGGAGGTGTTCCTAAAGCACTACTCTATCTTCATAGAGAACCGTACCACTATTGACAGCCTGCTCAACCTGACTCAGATGAAGTTTGAACCACTACGAGACTATATAGCTCGTTTCAAGGAAATGAAGTCAAGAAGCATCAATGTCCCCGACAACATGGCTCTACTCGCACTTAAGAGAGGTATATGGCATGCCTCAACTTTTAGCCAGGATCTGACGGTCCGGCCTTCTAGCTCGTTAGACGATGCGCTTCATAGAGCAACTCACTTTATTAACTGGGAAGAGCGAAGATCCGAGCTCAGACGCCCTGAGGAACCAGGGAAGCGCTTCGAAAAGAAGGAAACAGCAAAAGCGTAGTCGACAACGAGCAAAGTTCAAAGCAATAACCAAAACGATAAGATAGCAACAGGTCGTCACTCCTTCTCAGTTGGGAAACTCGGAAGCAGAAAACCACTGGATATATCGAAATATTGCGACTACCATCAGACACACGGCCACACGCTGGAGGAGTGCAAAGTGGTCAAATGGCTTAAGGAAGAAGGAAAATGAGAGGAAGGAATGAAGAAAGAATGGAAGAACGATGGAGAACGCAGAAAGCGGGATAGAAACTCCCCCGAGGAAGAGGAAACCATAGAGGTGAGAGAAAACAAGGAGACCACCAAGCCTCGAGTCGGAGTCATCATAGGAGGATCCGGTCTGTGCGGGAGTTCAATCAACTCCATAAAATCACATCAACGGAAAGCAGAAACGCAACTTCCAAGCTCGAGTATGAGTCGAAAAGATGACCTAATAGTCGTAACCTTCAAAGAAAGCGAAACTATGCACTTCGATAAACCACATGATGACACGCTCATATCAAGCTTGACGTCGGAGGAGTAGAGCTTGCAAGGATCTTGGTCGACACGGGAAGTTCTGTCGACCTTCTATTCTACGATGCTTTCAAAAGAATGGGCTTAGAGGATAGCGAGCTGGTTGGAGGAAAAACAACCTTGACAGGTTTTTCTGGTAACACCAAACAACAATAAGAACAAAATGCCGGTGATTGCTTCTGGAGTCAGAAAAATAACAAACTTCATGGTAATGGACGCACCAACACCCTTTAATGCGATCCTAGGAAGACCCTAGCTCTATGCGATGAAAGCAGTAGATTCGACATACCACAAGTGCATGAAGTTCCCAACGAATAACGGAAAAGAGGTCATATATAGCAGCCAGGCCGCATCATGACAATGCTATTAGGAGAATTTCAAACGAACCCGGGGTCAGACTTTGTAGCAATTAACAGACGAGCCGCCAATCGCCAGAAAAAAGACAAAAGAGCTCGCCAACCAAATGCCTGAAGAGATCAAAACCATCAAGATAGTCATCGACCCAAATCACCCCAACCGAGAACTGACCATCGGAGCAGACTTAGACCCGACGATCCATCAAGACCTGGAAAACTTCCTCAGGGAAAACACGGCAATGTTTGCCTGGACCCCACATGATATAAAGGGAATCGATCCATCGATAACAACACATGAGCTAAACGTTGATCGAACTTACAAGCCGGTAAAATAAAAATGAAGAAAACTCGGACCAGACAAAGCCAAAGTTTTCTGAGACAAGGTAGAAAGGCTACTAAAGATGGGGGCGATAAGCGAGGTAAAGTACTCTGATTGGCTGGCAAATCTGGTAGTAGTACGTAAGAAGAATGGCAAATGGAGAGTGTGTGTGGATTTCACCGATCTCAATAAAGCATACCCTAAAGACAGCTATCTGCTCCCGCAAATCGACAGAGTGGTAGAATCAACCGCGGGAAACCAGCTAATGTCCTTCATGGATGCTTTTTCGGGCTACAACTAGATATTCATGCACCCGGACGACAAAGAAAAAACATCCTTCATAACCGAACAAGGGACTTATTGCTACCATGTAATGCCATTCAGACTCAAAAACGCAGGCGCGACATACCAACGATTAGTGAACTTAATGTTTGCGGAAGAATTGGGAGAAACCATAGAGGTGTACATCGATGACATGTTGGTTAAATCAGCCAACACAGGAGATCATGTCGGGCAGCTACATAGATGCTTTTATATCCTCAACAAGTTCGAGATGAAGCTCAACCTGGCTAAATGTGCTTTTGGTTTATTGTCAGGTGAATTCATGGGATATCTAGTAACAAAAAGAGGGATAGAGGCCAACCTGTGCCAGATAAATGCACTAACAAATATGCGCCCACCTCATACAAAGAAGGAAGTCAAACAACTGACCGGAAGGATAGCAGCACTTAACCGCTTTGTATCAAGATCAACTGACAAATGCCTGCCATTCTTTAAACTGCTCAAGGACAACAAGAAATTCATATGGAATGATAAATGCCAAAAGGCTCTCGAGGAGTTAAAGACTTATCTAGCAATGCCCCCAATCTTAGCAAAACCGGAAGAAGGGGAGGAGCTCTACCTCTACCTTGTAGTATCAATAACAGCGGTAAGCAGAGTTTTAGTCCGCTCAGAGGCAGGAGAGCACCAGCCTATTTATTACTTAAGTAAATTCTTATCGGAATCTGACGAATGATATGCGTTAGTGAAAAAGATAGCTCTGGCGTTAGTGACAGCTGCAAGGAAACTCCGTCCATATTTTCAATCACACTATCGTGGTCATGACAAATAAACCGTTACGCATGATCCTCCACAGCCCGAGCAAGTCAGGATGGCTGGTTAAATGGGCGATCGAGTTTAGCGAGTATGATACTTGCGGATTTTGTCGTCGAAATCTATAGGGGAACAGACAGCATGGAAGTCGACCAAAAGCCCTGGATGGTTCACGTCGATGGATTGTCCTCTCGCAATGGGTCAGGATACGATCTAAGATTAACCTCGCCCAGTGGATATTTTAATCGAGCACTCCTGCCAGCTAGGCTATCAGACCTCAAAAAACAAGGCCAAGTACGAAGCCTTACTTGCAGGATTACGAATCGCAGCTGGAATTGGGGTAAAACATCTAAAAGCACACAGTGACTCCCAACTGGTGATGAATCAGTATCATGATGAATACAAGGCAAAGGATGCCAGAATGAATGCGTTCTTAGAACTAGTCAAGAGTGCAGCGTGCCAATTTGAGAAATTTGAGCTAGAAAGGATACCCCAAGCAGAAAACACAGTGGCCGATGCCCTGGCGGCACTCGCGTCAACGTCAGAACCCCTAGTAAGGAGAGTGATCCAGGTAGAGTACCTGGAAAAACCCAGCATAGTGATACCACGAGAGGTGTTAGCCATAATGCAACAAGAGAAGGACAACGATGAGCAAAGGCACGAGGCCAGAATTACCGCAAACCCAGAATGGTGGGTTCCCATTATGCAGTACATCACTGATGGGATGATTCCACAAGATCGATGGGAAGTAAGGAAGCTGAAAGCTCAAAGTGTGCAGATTTGTATTAAGTGGGCGAGTCTACAAAAGGAACGTAGCGGGACCATGCCTCCTATGCACGATTCACGACGAAACAGCTCAAATCTTAGCTGAAGTGCACTTCAGATTTTGCAGAAATCACTCTGGTGGACGTGCACTGACATTCAAGATCAAGAGGCAGGGGTACTACTGGCAGACAATGGTAAGAGACAGCGAGGATTACTCAAAGAGGTGTCAGAAATGCCAGCGTCAATCACCCTTCACACGCACTCCAAGTGAAAAAATAGGGCAAATGGTAATTCCATACCCCTTCATGCGCTGGGCCAAGGACGTCGTCGGTCCGCTAGAACCATCCGAAAAGAAGCGATCACGTTTTGTTCTGATTGCAACCAATTACTTTACTAAATGGGTGGAAGCGGAGCTGTTCCAACAACTGACGGGCCCCCAAGTGCAGGAATTCATATGGCGAAACATCATTTGCAGATTTGGAATCCCGGGTGAAATCGTCACCGACAATGGAACAAACCTCGTGTCATAGCAGGTAAAAAGCTTGTCCGAAGAACTTGAAATTCGATTGACCTCGTTGACACCGCGATATCCTCAGGGAAACGGACAGGCGGAAGCCACCAACAAGACAATATTGACCAATTTAAAGAAAAGGCTAAATTCGAAGAAATTGAGCTGGTCGGAGGAGCTACAATCAGTGTTGTGGGCGTATCAAACCATCCCGCGAAGAGCAACAAAGGAAAGTCCATTCACACTGACCTACGGGGTCGAAGCGTTGGTACCAACCAAACTAAGTGTCCCAAGTTTGAGAAGGGGAATGATCGACAAACTCGACGCCAATGACGAAGCTTTGGAAGAAAATGTCGATACGATAGGCGAGAAACGTGACCAAGCCGCCCTAAGAACGCAAAACTACCAGGAGGTGGTGGCGAGGTTCTACAACTCAAAGATAAGGGCACGACAGCTCAAAGAAGGAGACCTAGTCCTCAGAAAAGTATTCCAAAACACGAGAGAGTTAAATGCCGGAAAACTGGGAACGAATTGGGAAGGACCATACCAAGTCTCGAGTGTGCTAAAGGACGGAGTATACCGACTACAAGACCCCTTAACAGGAAAAGCAGAGCTACGGCCCTAGAATTTTATGAACTTAAAATATTATTACGTTTAAATTTGTAACGGAGAACTATGTTTGGGCTTGATTCCGGTGGTGGAATACGTAGGCAACTTGTATATAGACGAGTCTAGCCCTATCTAATAAAAATATTTTATCCTTGGCAACAAGAGTATCAAATAAATATAGAAACATCGAAGGAATCAAACGTCATAATTACACCATAAAATATTCGACATATAGAATTTTATCTCAAAAGAGAAAATGAGGAAAGACGAAAGAATATGGTGCCTTAAACCTGATTCCCGCACGTATCCCCCTATATGGAATCCACATCACGCACATCTGTCTCCGCAACCTTGTCGGTACCAGTGCCCTTGAGGTCGACATCTTCAACTAGCCGATGCCAGCTTCTCCAAGAGCGAAGTCTTCTCGTTGGTAGGATCGAAGTCCTCAGATTCAAATTCATCGATGAGCACGAGATTGGATTCAAACTCACAAATGTCGATGCTCACCTGCCACTACGCGTCCTTTCGAGACCACTTCCCAGAGACATAGTCAAGCACTTCACGCCAAGGAGAATCAAGGGCTTTCTTCTCCTCTTCCAAAGCGTGGACCCGAGCGGCGATATCGTTATTGCGAGATCTGAGGAGTTCGATCTCCTGGGACTTCAGATCTCCTTCTTCCAAGACGGTGGAGAGCCGCGAGGAAAGCCCCCTTTTCTCCAATTCGAGGGACTCATTCTTTGCTCGTTCAGCCTTGAGATCCTCTTCGAGCCTGGAGTTCGAAGCCCGGAGATACTCAAATTTTTCATTCGAGAGAGAGTTCATGAGCTTGGTCTCCAGAGTGAAGACAACGTTCTTCATCTCAGTGGTCGCCTAAAAAAGAGGGAGAAAAGGACGGGCATAACCATAATCAACAACAGTCCAAACAAAAGAAAAGAAGACCAAACAAAAAAGAACAGGGCCACGAACCCGAGTTTGAAGCATGAAAGCCGCCTCAAATTTACCCCGCTCAGACATCTGGTCGATGAAGGCGGCCTCGTTTTGGTTCAAAAAGGATAACACCCCGAGTGGATTCTCAGGAGGACGCAGCCCGGCATCAGTAGCAGTGGGGGCCAAGGGAAGTCCGGCTGGAGTCCCGGATTGCCTGTCACGACGTGAACGGTTTGCAAGAGGGATCACGTTGGAATGGGAAGTCAGATGAGAGGCCGATACTTGAGAGGAAGCACCAACCCCTTGAACTCAGAGACTATCATCTCAACCGGGCTTCTGATCCTTAACGATCTTCTTCCTCTTTGGGGCTAAAATGGGCATCTCAGTCGATCAAGGCGCACGAAAAGATGTGGAAGCGCGAGCGCGTATAGAGGATGCGGAAGTCTGCCTAGCTGCGCACCAAAATGCAAAGATATGCATATAAAAGAAGAAGCAGACAAAGGAGAAGTCACAAAAAATGAAAACTAACCAACAGGATCTCCAGGAATGAGCCCTACGGAAGTTAAATGACGCCTGATTCGATCTGCATAAAAGGAATCCTAATGCACCTTGCCATCCCTCAACTTGTCCAAAATAGCAGATGCAGCGTCAGTAAGATCGGGACTTGGATACTCTGCAATACAAAAACGGAGAAAGGTAAGAAAGGTAAGGAACCAAGCATGGTAAGAAAACAGAAAAATAAAATATAAATATAGTCAACCAGATTTATCTCTCCAATTCCGAATAATATAATTGGGGTCAAATTCCCCAATCAAGTCCGGAGAAAGCTTAAAGAAAAAACACTTCGGCATCCAATGCGTGTCTTTGTCGGGAACACCATCGAGAACCCTCCAGGAGTCACGATTAGAAAGGTATGCGGTCTTGGAACCTGGGTTCAGTTTGACGGTGTAAAATGTGAGGAGCTCGTAAGCCCCAATTGAGACACCAGCCTCAGCACCGTGAACTAAGAGAGCGAGGACGATGCGAAGAAACGACGGACACATTTGACCAAAAGAGAGATTCAGAGAATGAAGGATCAAGAAGAGAGAACTAGGAATGGGAAAACGAAGATGACACTCGGAGAAATAGATGGCAAAAGCGCCAAGCCATCCGGGTGGAGCATCTTCAGGGGTCTGCCCCTCTCCCGCCGTCTGAGTAACAACATTCACTGAAAATTTGCAGTCGCCGGAGTTCATCAAGTCCCGCGGCGTTCAATCCTCGTGACTTTCTCCGTCTCAGAACCCCAGTTCCAGTCGATTGTCTTTGAGGAATGTTAGAGACAGTTTTTGAGTCACCGACATACTCAGAGGAAGCGGAATGAGAAGTAAGGGGCCAAGTGCTAGGTTTGGCTGCCATGAAATTTCGAGACGAAAGAGTAGAATGAGAGGAAAGGTTCATACGTAGCAAAGCAAGGAGTGCGGTGGAAAACTAGAAATCGCAAAACGAAATCACCTTAAAAAAAGGAGAAGAGAAGGGAGACGAGAAGTACCTGTTAAACGAAGTAAGCGTCGAAATAATTGAGGCGAGGGAGGCGAGAAGTAGTTGAACCAACAATAACTTGCAACTAGGAAGACCGGTAATCATTGAACTCCCAGCAATCCAACCGTTGAGAATCAAGAGAATTTCAAACGAGTGGTTAGGATCTCCTTAAGAGAGAAAAAGATAAGACGGGTTCGCAACAAATCAAGCTCGACTATGCAAGCCGGGACGATTCAAAGTTATCCCGCCTCATCCAGTAAGGAGGACAAAGAATTCGGGCTAGAAATTATCCAAAGCCGATATCATAAGCCGGGAACGCCAAAGTTCATCCCGCGAAATTCATCAAGCGGGATAAAGCGCAAACAACAAAGGAGATTTAAACAAGCAAACAATGATCTCGTGGACAAAGACGAGATGATCTCCACAAGCAAAACTGGCCAGACAAAAATGATAAAAACAGAAGCGCGCTTCAAAAATAAAAAGACAAATAAATAATAGAAAGGCACGCCGCCGTGAAACTTAAAGTAACCCAAAGAGTACGTACAATAACCAAAGTACAGAGAACAAAGGGAAAAGAATCGAATAAAAAGAAGGAAGGGAAAAGAAATTTCAGGCATCGCTCGAGCCACCTCCCGATGTGGGCAAGGGAACGCATCCAACATCGGTGTGAGGATCCTTGTTAAACTCAGAGGGGAAGTATTCATGCCCCAAGTCAAAATCAGACATCTCTTCCACACCATCCTCGTAAGCTTCAAGAGCAAGACGATCCCTCTCAGCACCTAGGGTAAGAGTATCCGTAGAAGGAACCCCAGACTTGAACTCTTCAAGAAGCCTGGAGCGGAGATCAGCCCTCGACTTGATGACTCGGTAATCAGAGTACTTCCTCATGCGGTTGAACTTGCTCCGAATCCTGGCGACGTATTTCCTGAATCTCCTCTTCAGCGTGCTGGACCTCTTTCTGGCCGCTTAAGCAACCGCTCTCTCACGAGAAATCCTCCATTGCTGGCGTTCGAGAGATAGCGTCTTCGTTGCATAGTCAGCTTCACAACGAACAGAGGCTAGCTTCCTTTTTGTACTATCCACCTCGGCCTAAAGCTTGGAAATCTCGGCGTCCCGGGCTATAACTGCATCATTAAAGATACGCACCGAATCCGACAAAGCATGGGAAGATGAGCCCGCAATATTCGGAGTCGCAACTAACAAAGAGCTAGATTTGAAACCACCGACCAACTTGTTCAGTGCGCCCATAAACTAAAGCAAAAAGGGAGTAATGAGCACGACAATAAAGTTACCATAGCCGATCATCACAAATATAAAAACGAAAAATTCGAAGTTACCAATCCGAGAGACCTAGCAAGCTCGATATAAGAGTCCTTGGAAGCCATAGATTCCAAAGCAGGAAGCCCATAGCCCCGATGCACCATATGGTGGACAAACTCAGACAACTTGACGGGATCCTCCACGATTGGGTGGTCGCGAGTGTGGTTAAATGACCACGAATGATAAGGGCTCCCAGAGGACGAGCCTAGAGCATCACGAGCGCGCTTACACGGATGCTCACCACCAGAAAGTGAAGGGCGACAGCGAGCAGACTGAGAAAGGACCGGTTCCTTGCCATTCCTTTGCTCCACAGGAGAGACGACTATAGGAGTTGAGCCGGCAGTGTCAAGAGGGACATCAGTATTATGGATCAGAGACACCTAAGAATCATCGCCTTGGCGATGGCTTGACACGTCCTCAGGAACGGACGCCCCAGATTGACGAGAATCTAAAGACAAAAGGAGAAGCGACCATAACTTACCAAGCCGAAAGTTACAACTAGCAAGAGATAACAACCGAAAAGAAACAACATCAACCAACAAAAAAAGGGTTCCTCTAAAAGAAGAAAACTAACCAGCGCGCGCAGAAGAGCCAGCCCGTCCAGAGTGACGAGGTGAGGGAGACTTGGCCATAGGGTACAAGAGAAAGATAACAGACGAGAAAGCAGAGTGAACCCTCTCCTGGTTTAACGAGCTCCAATGGCAACCGGCCTGCTTAAACTTCGCGACAGAGCTGATAAATCCTCAGGCAAAATGACGGGGTCAAAGGCAGCTGTAAACAGAAAACGTGTTAGTCATACAGTGACGACGCAAAACACAGAACTAATAAAGAGGAAAGGGGAAGCGAAAAAAGCGCATGGATCAGACCGCAAGCAGAGTCACTGGAATCTAGTAACTGTTCGGGAGGAAAAATTCCATCGAGGAACTTAGCATTCGTATTAGGGTAAGCTTAAAAAAGGTTCGGAGTCCAGTTTAACGGATTGAGAAAAGCTAGAGGAAGGCCCCCGGAGGCAACGTCTCGCCGACTTTGTGAGCAAGGACCAAAGAAGTGATCATAGTACATAGAAGATTTGGAACAACGTGCTTAAAAGAGAGTCCCAATGAACTAAGAAGAAGTAAAAGTGGTTCAAGAAAAGGGAAAGAAAGATGGCAGTCGTCGAAGTAAGAGGACGATATCAGGCCGTAACCTAGAATAAAAGTAAGGGGCAACCAAAGGTTGATGGCATCCGACACCTGATGCCGGACGCAGAGCTCCTCTAAGTCAGCTGCCGAGAAGAAAAGGTGACACAATGCAGAACTGGTGGAGGCACCAGCAGAAGAACGATCTCTCTTCGAAGATCGTTCAGACCCGGTGGAGGATCAAGCTTTGGAGGGGTTTCCAAACAAAGTATGGGGGCCATTTACGATGGAAGAAGAGAGTTGGAGAACAAGAAAGAGGAAACAAGAGAGAAATAGCAGAAGAGAGAGATAAAAATGTAGTTGGAAATATAAGTTATGAGAAGAAAGAAAAGGAAGATATAATAAAAGGAAAAAACACAGGAGCAAAGAAATGTGAAAAGACTTACCTTGAAAACTGTGAAAGTACGCGAGCTCGACTGCAGGCTGAGATGGTTTTTAAAGAAGAAACCTAGAAAGTCGGATGCCACGAATGGTTGAGGGAGAAAGAAAATGACGGAAAAAAGGAAATTGAAATCTTCTGTCAAATCATTCGGATTCAACAAAGATTTGGGGGCCAATTGGTGATACCCAAATGAGTGCGAGTCCGTTAAGACAAAGAAAAGGCCATTAAGAGATTTGGCCCAGAAATAGAATAGACGACGTGATACGTGCAAAGTAAAGTTCGACGGGCTAAAATGGCATTCATGATAATAAGCAAGAAATACAGGATTGACGAGTTGATTAAGCGAGCAGAATCAATTACGGAATTAGCATGCTGAGCAAATCACGGAGAATTAGACAATAAAAGGAAAGTCGGACTCAATCAACATACAGGAAAGATTCGATCAAATTTAAGGAAAGACTATGTATAAATACCAGGATTAAACCCAAAGAATATAGACAATACAATCCGAAAAATACAATACAATCTCATTCTCCCAAAACTTTCTACTTGTATATTGTTGATCTTGGATTGCAACATATTTGATCATCAACATTGTACAAAGTCCAATACAAGTCCATGGCTGAGCTATACGCGCTAAAAATAGTCACACGAGTTCTCCATATATCGTCTTGTATCACAAGATATTTGAAAAATTGATCGCCGGCGAGGTTCTATCTTCATGGAATATATGAATGGCAAAAATCTTGAATCTCTCTGTGGAGCCGTAACAGAGCGATAACTCGCTGAATGTTCCTGCCAGATTTTTAAAGTATTTAGCTATCAACATGATGAGTTCAGAGAGATTCGACTCCTTCTCTGGAGAAGATTCTGACGTTTACGTAGGCGACAGCTGGAGTTTTTGATTGATGATGCTCCAACTCTTCATCAACTGTTATTTATTGCCCCCTCAAGAACAAAAACCTGATTGGGTGACACTAATTTTTGCTATGTTCTTCGAAGAACCACCACGTGCCCCAGAAGAATGCTCCAATGAGTTTCAAAATTTTGTTGTTGTCTCTATAAAGAATCTATACATACTAAAACTACAAATTTGTGACTTCCTAGGCCATTCACATCATCTTTTATTTTACTTCATTTGGCTTCATCTCATGCTGCCACGTTGGCAATCTCACCATTTTCTTCCAATTATTCTCAATTTTTGAAATTAAACATAAGGCTAAAACAACTATTAAGACTCTTAAATAATTCATTCTAACGTTTACGTATTTAGGTCTCACACAAAGAGACTGCGGAAGCTGAGAAGACATGGTCCAATATATATGAAATAGAGTTATTGGAATTAGTGGGGGAATGTAAGTTTCTCTATGCTCTCTCTTCTATATCTCCTCGAATTTCTAAGACTCATCCTCTTCTGCATTTTTATTTGTATATGTCCTTTTTCTAGTCACTGATTCATATTTTTATAATTTTGTTAAACTATTAGTGAGTTTTGATGTTATAATCCACTTTGTTATCATTATTATATTGTCGTGTTATATGATTTTTTGGTACCCTAAACCATCTGAACATACAATATAACTACTATGATTACACAAGGAGCAAATCTTGGAACTCTACCATATACAACGTGTGCTTTCCTCATCCTCCAAGTTCTGACTAGAATTATAAAGGTGAAGAAAGCTATTAATTTGCTCTCTCTGTTTTTTTAGTTCAGGTTATGTTTTATCTTGAATGTTTGATCGAGCTGCTCAGTTTAACAATATTATAAGCATTTAACCCACAAGTGGTTTCTTTTGCAGGTGTTATTCTTTACATATTGCTCTGTTACACTACTGGTGATGTGTCAGTTGTTCTCGAACCATTTAATGCTTAATGCTTGTTTGCAGAAACCAAAAAATGGAGTCTCATAAGTAATTCATTGATCTGTAATTGATTGTAGAAGAGATCCCTGCCCCATAGTTTCTGAGAAAGCAAAATATCTGATCAGGAAGATCCTTCTGCCTGAGCCAAAACATCGATTTACAGCTCAACAATTAAGAGTTAATGGACACATTCTTAGGATAGAGTTCGATCCCTTTCATCCTGGTGCATTTGAAATACATGTATGTATACACTAAAGTACGCTTCTTACTAAGCATACAAAGGTTGTTCCATAAGCTATTTAATACAAGTTTTATGTTTTTTTCTTTTGGTCTGGAACATAGATGCCAAGCCATCATCATAAGGCAACTAGACGAGCTTTTGATGCCAACTTATATGTCTAATCAGATGTAAGGCGCATCAAATTTAGGTCCTAATTAGTTTATGTCTCATGATATGTTGTTGCTGCTCAGTTGTTTTCATCAGCTCTTAACAATTTGCCATTTTTCCATTAAGAAACCATGAGTACTATTTGTGAACATCAGTTCATACTTGAGCTGCCATCTTTGAGGACTTACCATTCCGAAAGAGTTTCTCTCTCACATCGTTTTGTACTTCCACTTGATTTAGTAAAGGTTCTTCAAAATTTATGAAGCCTTTTCGGCTAAGAAGCAAAATATTTATTTCTCGTGAGCTATTCACTAGAGTGGTAAGAATTTATATTGTTTGAAAATAAAGAATCTTACGGAAGCTTAAGAGGCAAGAGAATGCAAAGATGAATCAAACATTGCTTACTCTTTCTGGTCTACAAACTTTATTGTAGAGCATCCTTCAAACTCCTTTTCCTACGGCTACTTACTTTATCAGAATTTCATATCTAATATGGGATATTTTTTTGTGTTGAAATTATTTGAGATTTTGTGAAACTAAATTTCTGTCAGTTGAAAAGGCCTAGGTTTAGTACATTGCATGATTCTTTCTCATAATATCACCAGAATCCATCATGTTCTACTATTGTTTTTGTTTCACAAATCTTGATTTTCACGCTAACCTAATATTTCATAGAGGAATTCTGCAATTCCCCACTCAAAGGAAACTTCAAATCTGTTCTGAATAATGTATTTTCTTTATAGTATAAGCTAAATTTTGTTAATTAAAGGATTGACTTTCATATATAGTTTGTAAACGTTTTATGTTTTATTGTTTAAATGGTTGTTGAGGAGGTTCATATTTCTGCTTAAGCAGTTTAAAATGAGGCCACTACAGGAAATGAGGGTACTAATGACATCGGATAAACGCTATACTATTTAAACATAGCGTTGTAGAAAAACGCTGGTACAAAGCCCACGATAGTAGATCTGTCATATACGTTAGCGGGTTTTTCCTCAGCTATTATCATTTTGAGTTTTAATAGCAATTTTGTTTATGCTATAGGAAAATATATAATAGCATCTAGTAGGCGTTATGAATTCTCTAATCATTGCATATGTAATATTTTACGATAGCATTAGTTTTTTTGTTATGAGTTATGTATCCATGTTTGATGTTATAATAGCATTTTGTCGTTTATAATGATTTTGCATTAATCAATTAAATTAATTTTTAAACAAATTCATATTTTATAAATTAAAATAAATTTGTTTTATATTTATCACGCAATTTTTGTGTGCTAAATTATTTCAATAATATTAATTAGTTTCATATTTGTAGAATGAAATTTTAATTTCAAAATACTAAAAATAAAGCAAATGGTTTGATATTGTAATTTAGTTATTAATTTTAAGTTTTGTATTTAATATTGGAATTATTAGAGAAAACAAAATTTCATTATAATTTTTTCGATTACAGTATAATTTCATTATTATAAACGTTTACACTTGTTATGTCTCTCTTTTATGATGGTTTATACAAGTATTGACCGGAGGCAATAAGCATTTAAAATAAACATCACAAAACCTTCTTTTTGATCAATCAAAATTAAATAGAAGAGGAAGATAAATGGCCGCCAACACAGTTTTGCGTGTGCTCCAACAGTTTTGCGTCTATACTTCACACACAAGCCACTCATGTGGATGAGCAATTAACCCGTTTGAGATCTTCTGCAGAAGCCTCAAAATCTCCCAGTTCTTCTTAATCCAATAGATTTTCCTGTTCAGACGAAATAAGCAAGCAATTAGATGTTTGGAATAGATGAAAAACAGATCAGAAACAGAGTTAAATTAGATTTGTAACTGTGAAACAAAGTAAGATTAGATCAGCAATCGTCAAAAGACGAAGACGAACATAGAGAAGAAGATGAAGACACGATGAAGAAATTTGGAGCAGAATAGGAAAAAAGAGATAAGATGAAAGAGATTTCTAGAAGAAGAAAAGTCGATGCAGAGAAGTTGGGAAGAAGAAAAGTCGCACGAAGGAGAAGGAAGGAATTGTTTAGATTATATAGTAATTATAATCTCATCTTTACACCAATCTAACAGTAGATATCATGACATGTCATGGATCCTACTTATTCATTCTTAGTGGTGCTTAATTCAGTCTTAAAGGTGCTTAAACAATTTCGATATTTCTACTGTTATTAGCAAAAAATCTTGATTCAATCACTTTTACATAATTCTAAATGGAATTTTACAAAATTACACTTTATAAGTACCACAATAATCTATAATAATATAAGTATACGTATAAATATCTCTTTATAAGTATGACACTGCATATTTTATAATAATATTATGACATATTTTGAGATAATATTTCATACTTTAGAATTCGTAAAAACAATTACAATGTGAATACAAAGGTTTGTCGAATTAATATAACAAATTAATTCGTATTAAAAATATATAAATACATATTTTTATATAATGTATGTTTGATTCTAAACTCTTTCTATACCCAAAATCCTTTCTATACCCTAAACCCCCGTATACCTTAAACCCCATATCTCTATTAATGTAACACATGCACCTAAGTTACTTTTAATTTTTATAATAAAAACTAAAGTATGTACATAATATATATTGGTTTTTATATAAGTTACATAATTAATATGCACTTACGTAATTTAGTGTTAAGCAACTTGATTTATAATCTATAAAATATAATTTTAAGTACATACATAATACGATAATTATTTGTTAATATGTACGCATGATTCATTCGAAAGTTAGAGCTTACTAGCATGATTAATATGGAATATACTACATAGTCCACTTTAATTGAAAAACGTGGCAATTTGAAATGACTAAGAGAAATGTTTCATATAGAATATACTACATGGTCCACTTTACTAGCATGATTCATACAGAAGTTCGAGTTTACACTAACTAAGAGAAATGATAAGTTCAAAATAAACTACAACATGAGTACTATGAAACTAGTTAAAAAAAGAGTTTATCATTTGGCCAAGCAACAGTTGTTCCTATTGCATCAAAAATATACTTGATTTCTGAATTAGGTCGCCACACCAATGCATCATCCACCTTTGAAACGTCAACCCAAACCTTGCTAGCATTCGGCCCTAATGGAACATGGTGAACAACATCTGCTGGATTTGTCGAAGATACTTTGCCTTCTGCAACTTTGCGACCACAACCATTACAATCCAACATAATGCATCTTTTTTTTTCCACCTTGACTGGTGTTTACAATAGTACTCGCCTCTTCATCATATAAACATAGTTTCACTCAGCCATATATCCAAAAACCAAGATAACATAAGATGTGTCAAAATTATTACCTGATTGCAATTTTTCAATGGAACTCTGACTGCAGATTTATCTATGTGTTCTATCTTATCAACTGGCCAAGCAATCTTTGTACCAATGGCATCTTGAATTATAAAAATGTCAGCACTTGGTCTCCACAAGTAAGCGTCCGGTTTAGTGTCAACCCTCAGAACAACATCATTTGGCCCTAAAGGAATATCGTTTACCAGCTCGTTTGGATCAGATGAACACAGAACAACCTCAGCAATAAGTTGACCCATATTCCAATCAAATATTAGGCATTGTTGAAGTTGGTGATCAGGACTACTATCCTGAACCGTTGACGTATTAAACTAGCATCAGATTCTATATTTTTAAACTAAATGAGATATGTTAAACAACATTAATCTTAACTTACCTTGGTTCTATATGCGTCTAAAGATACTTGTTGACTGTCTAACCCATTGTCAACTATAATCTTATCACTTGGCCATGCAATCTTGACTCCAATAGCTTGTTTTAGTGACATAACATCAGCCGTAGGCCTCCAAACATATGCTTATGGGATTATAACAGATTTGATGAGTACATCTGCTGCACTGGGACCAAGTGGAATACGTCCAATTTTATAAGAAGATTCAACAGAGCAAAACTCTCCTTCAGCAACAACAACGTCCTTTGTCTGGAACCAATCAAATATCTGACATCTAACTCCTTTGCTAACACCACTAACTTCAGATTGAGAAGCGTTATCACCACAACTTTTTTGAAATAGAAAAGGAACATACATGTTCAAATATGTAACATTAATGCCATTTAAGTGTGAGTGTGATTACCT
Organism: Lepidium aucheri; assembly: GCA_900406435.1. Lineage (NCBI taxonomy): Eukaryota > Viridiplantae > Streptophyta > Magnoliopsida > Brassicales > Brassicaceae > Lepidium > Lepidium aucheri. The sequence continues at coordinate 9,261 of OVBA01003031.1, read as the reverse complement.
TTCTACTAACTAATTCACAGACCATATTCTTCAAGTCCATAACCTCGCTTTTTCAGTTCTTCAATCTTGAAGTTGTTAGCTTGCATGAATGCTATCTTTGTAGCAGTAATCCCTTTACCCATCCCCCTTATTCTTCCCGGTTTGTATTTTGCCAACACTTTACTCACAACATCTTCTCTTATATTATAACCAGAAGTAGAGTCCATTTGACTGTCCAATGATATTATTCGTTCCTGTGACAATAGCATCAGACAATGTATCAGAGACAAAGTATTTATTCGATATTATTTATTCATGAATCAATAGCATGAGACAAAGTATCTTACAATAGTATCAGCGAACTCAGGCCAGGTCTACCATCAGGATGAGTGTGTCCTGCAATCCATACCTGACTCCTACTGACTCTACTAGGTTCTGCACTATTTTTTTCTACAAGCAGTATGCATGTCAATTTTCATGATTTCAAGAAACAATCTATACATCTAATATACTATATATATATATATATAAATAAACTAACCATGTCATGAGCTAATCTATACATTCCCTTACAACTTGTAGTATGTGGATCTGATTCATCCTTAGCTTTTTGTAATGGTTACTCTTCTCCTACAATATCATTTAAAATGGTTTTATTAGCTTAACACTTAATTCAATTAGTAATCAATTTAGTTTGTTTGCTACAATTAAGAGAGATAATTGACCTGGAAAGCGGCACTGGTTCGATTCCTAATCCAAGCATTCCAGACTTGAACTGAAGCTATATTGCTTGGCTTTACCTGAAGTCTCTCTGAACTACTTTTTGCATCTCGAACTTGTTATAACAGTCTAGATTTTCCACTCCTCCATAAGCCACCCATCTGTTTGAATACAACATCTTTCTGCCAATCAGTATGTAAGTTAAACCGTCCGTACAGAAAAAATAATAAGATGTCAAACAGGATATAAGTTAGCTATAACAATTAAGTATATAATCTACAATTTATAAAAAAAGAACTAACCTGAATCTCCTCCCACATTGTGCATTTTGTCTGTTCATCAAGCTTTCTCCAGTCATCAAGTGTTACTGGGACATGTTCCCGGACAAAAGCACCAAGAAACAAAGAGAGTGTAACAGAACCTTCACCTGCATGTTCACCAAGTTCAGTGAATGAAACTTTTACCTTGTCTGTAGGATATTTGGCCACTTTACGTATCTTTGTTGGGCCTCTTCTCCTCTTTTTATGTCCACTTGATTCTGGTGTTTGTGATCCTGCTGGACTGTTTGAAATATGTTAATGGTTATGAGCATCTATAGCTCCTTCTTCATGAGCATCTATAGCTCCTTCTTCAGGAGCATCTGTATCTCCTTCTTCATGAGCTTCTGTATCTCCTTCTTCAGGAGCTCATGTATCTCCTTCTTCAGGAGCTCATGTATCTCCTTCTTCAGGAGCTTCTGTATCTCCTTCAGGAGCATCTATGGCTCCTTCTTTAGGAGCATATGTGTCTCCTTCTTCACCCTCTGTACGTCCTTCTTTATGACTTGTTGTAACTCCTCTATCTACCTTGTCTTTCAGTCCTTCATGAGCAATTGTATCTTCTTCATCAATTGCATTAACTTCCATATTTACAATCTCTGTCAGCTTTTTCTTCTTCTGTTTAGGCATCTTGCTTACTGGTATCACCTCTAAGCCTTGTTGACGTGCAGAGCGAGGCAGTACTCCTCCACCAGACTAGAAAAATGTATAAGACTATAATACTATAACTACATAATAAAATTGTTTTTTTGGAAACGCAATATACAAGTACCGGACGTAGCCCGGTGTAATCCCTAGTCGACTGAAAGGTGGACGACATCGTGATTTCTCGATCATACTTTTTTACAAGAAAGTCTTTATATCTCGATAAAATGTAACCGGTCTGGATCTTTGTTCAGAGTAACAATTTTGACTTATGAAATTATAAAAGACTTTGTAAAATTTACTTTAGTGAAGTTACTACCAGCCACTGGACTAAATGCCACTTGCATTATTAGTTTTTTTTCAAAAAGAAAAAAATAATTAGTAGTTTTTGTAAAAATAATTTGTTAATTAGTGGAGATACTTTATTTTTTGTATATATTTAACGGAAATCTTTTAAAACTATAACTAAAATTAAGTTTTTTTCTTTATCCCAATCCAAATAAATTGTCACCAGTGTTATATCATTGGTTGAAAAAAGGTTTAGGGTTGGTAAATGTTGTATGATAGCAAATCGGCTATTCATTATACGATCGTGTTGATGCCGGAGATCAATTAGGTTTTAGGGCGAAAGTGAAACTAAGATAAGAAGACTAGAGATTTATCGAACTAGATAAGGAAAAGAGTTCTTTAATTAAGGTTTTTATTTATCGAATGCAAAATAGTACAAAATGCAAGTTGCTAATTGCTAAAAATCAGATGCCTTTACAATTGATTCATCCTTCTTCTCTTATAATCGCAAACTACCTAACTCATTCCTGAGAATCCACCGCTACTGACTGAGTCAACCATACTTCTACCCGTTGTGCGCTTGACTAGGAGCTCGACTTCTTTTTCGTGCGGGATCCGAGCTCTTTAGCGGGTCGAACCATCCGAACTTAACTCTGGACTGGCGACAATCCTCAGATGGGCCATACGGCCTACTACTAGAAAAGTGGGCCGTAAAGTCGTAGATAACAAAGTGGGCCGTTGCTGAGCCATTCACCAAAAATAGCCCCCAGGTCATGTAATATAGCGGTTACGCTGACTCCATGAGCTTTATTTTTGGAACTCTTACCTTCCTATCGAGTTTGATTCCTTTTTCGAATTTGAAATGAATAAGGCAGAACAGTTTTTCCTGATATCACAAGTTTGTTTTCATTCAAAAAGGATTCTTTCTTGATAAGCATCATCCTGGAATCTTTCTATATATACGTGCATCTAGACTTTATGCACTTTAGTTACATTTTAGAATTGAGGTTCGTTGAGAACAAGCAAGCTATCATGCAAGTATGGGTGAAGACAGTGCATCTTCCTCAGATTGATACCAAAGTACTAGATCTCTCGGTACGTTTACTCATTTCTCTTTGTATCATACATTTATTATTAAAAATTACACTTTATACGCTTACATCGGGTTTCAAAACTTGTGTTGCTCACTCTCGTTTTCATATTACTAGGCAATTCTTGTGGTTGGAATATAACCTCTCACTATGGTGGTTCCCTCCCACAATCTCTTGTTTATCACCGTTTGACCTCAAGCGACAAGGGCGAGCTTCCCCCTCCTCTGACAATTACTTTGGGGGTTACTCCCACAACTGGTCCTTCTCGGACTAAAGTGCTGGGAGGAGATCTGACTCGCGACTCCCAAGCGAGCTCGTATTTCGAATGATGCTCGTGAGGAAGAAGAGACCTGTAAACCTGATGCGTCTAGAGACGCTAATTCTGGCGTTGTTTCGATGTACCAGTATTGTCACAGATCGTTGTCCTCTAATCCCAAGTTTTGATGGAGTTTTCAACATAACAAAGACTGTCCAATTCTTGAATATAGGCAGGGGATGGCTACCATTTTGAGGCACTTCAAACCCGAGGATGTGCTATCCCTGCACTAAGGTATATGTCCAAAAAAACTAGCTACTCAGAGGCCCTCAAAGCCTTTGGTTATGTAAGTTTAGCGTTTCTTTCTTTTCTCCTTATCCTTAACCATAGCTTTTACTTACTATATTTTTTCCACATGCTATTGGTGCGTTTCACAGGTGTGTGGGTGGTTAGGAAGCTAACCGCTCAGGCTCGACTACCAAGGAGTCAAGCAAGATGGTTGAAACGCTTACCAATATGCTCAGCTTTGCTCAGGATCAGGAGACTAAGAACTTAGCCGAGATTCAAAAGCTACTTTCTGAGTTATCGTCCCTGAGTAGCAAAGTTACCAAGCTTGAAGACCAATTGCAACAGGAGCGTGAAGCTCAGAATGAAGCTCATGACACCGCTATTGAAGCAGCTATCAAAGCTTCGGCAAAAGACTTGGCTGTTAAGTATCATGAGCGCTATGCTCAGCTAAAGGCTAGGCTCGATAGGCAAAGTCTAGAGGGAGAATTGGAGATTAAGGTGGCTGAAGTCAATGCGTTCCTCGACATGATTGGGAGGATGAAGAAAGGTGATCAGGACCTTGATAGCGAGGAGGATCGCTTAAAAGATAAGCAGCTGGATTTAGAGCTCGACCTCGAGATAGCAGCTGCTTTCGACGTGAGTGGTAGAAATTTATCGGGGGGCTGCGGTCCGGATAACCCGATGGACCTTGACGTTTCTTAGCTCGGTCATCTTGACACTGCTTGTACATTACTTAACTGTCGCTTAACTTTGATTTAGCTCCACTTTTTCGCCTTTTTTAATTAATTTTGTAAAAATATGGCGATGAGTTCGTCTGCACTTTATTTAATTTGCTTGTATTTGCTTTTGTGTTTTTTATATCTTTGTTATTTCTCGGCCTCTTATTGGTTTCAAGAAAATAATTGCTCACTCATTTGGGTTTTTAGTTTTTATGTTACCCTAGTTATCATTGTTTTGTTTAGTGTTGGTTTTAAGCCAGCAGTTTGTTTGGTTATTAAAAGGTCTCACCAGATAATCAGTCTTGTGGCCTTTGCTTGTTATTGTCTGTGGGCTCGTAGTGCAAGCTTGCCGCGTTTATAATCTTGGGTGGAAGTTCTCCTTTAATTATATATATATATATATTTATTATTATTATTATTATTATTATTATTATTATTATTATTATTATTATTATTACTATTTTTAGTTATTATTCTGTTTGTGGGCCTATAATTTACCCAATGTTGTTTGTGGGCCAAGCTTGATTGACTCTGATGAGTTTGGCCCGAGATTGTTAGGCTTTGATGCTCAGACGGCGCATGAAAGTGCGACCACTGAGTTCCAACGCGCGCTTCTTCTGCATCGTTGGATCTATTTTTATGAACATGTGGTCCACGTGGCGCACATCGCAACCGTGATGGCTGACGTGCTTGGTAGCTCCCGAGGGAGTGAATTTTAAAGTCAAAGAAACATTCTCACTCCCTTCATCTTCTTCCTGAAGCATCTCGGGACCGCCATTGTTGCTCTTCTTTAGAGGTATTTCAAAACTTTCTTACTCCGTTTTTTCCTTCTTCCTACTTTCTCTCTTTCTCTTTTTATTTTGGATGTCACGATTCCCCCGACGAGAGCTCCACTAATAACGATGTCATCGACTCCATTGATAGCTACATCAAAGAAGAGGTTTTCCGCTCAACGGCACTGGCCGGAGACGAAAATTTTAGACTTCATCCCGCTCCGTTTTACCCACAAGCTTCTCAACCTTTTTGGCGAGAGGTACGATTTCTTAGAGGACGTTGTTATGTTAGTTTCCAGGGAGGAAATGTCACCGGAAGTACTCCCAGAAGGCTACATGTGCGCGTACGCACTATACTTCAGGGGATGCAGGCTCCGGTTTCTGATCCCGCCTGAACTGCTAGAGTGGTTAGACCCTGTAGGGCTGTGCTTTTCCCAGATGTGCCCGTCAGTTATCCAGACAGCACTGGCGATTTACACCCGACCGATAGAGGTTGGATGACCGATGCATGGTCTAGAGCTGATGTCGCTCTACAGTGTGAAGAGGAATCTGGGTGGTCACGAGACTTATTATTAGTCCCCGAGAAAGGATCGAAGGGTTGTAGATGACCTTCCAAATAAAGACACGAAGAAGCTCGATCAATACTTATTCTTCAAGATCTGTCCTTCAAGTGTCGGCGACTTTCCCCAATGGCGACTGCGAACTTCTTGGGCACGCGTACTTGGTGGGCACCCGGAGTCGGCGACTTTTATGTTTTTTTGTATTTTTTGCTTTTTATGTGTCTTACACTTTCTCGATTGTTTGCTATAATTCATTCATTTTTACTCCCTTTTATAATTTTGCAGGCAGTTATAGTTGTCCTCCGACTCTAGAGCTCGTTGAATTCGCTGACACTCTCAAGACCAGAGGTGCAGCTTGGACCGCTTTTACCTGGGAGAGGTTAGACGCTGCTCTTTGGACTCCGCGCACTGGTAAGATGAAGTGCTTACACAAGTTTTACAGTTTTTATAGCTTAGCCTTTTTCTTACTTATCATTTGCCTTTTTCAGCTCCAGAGAATTCTTTGCTCATACGCACCGAGCCAAGGCCCAATCAACGGGAACCAACAAAGCGTTGCCGAGCTACAGAAGAAAGGAGAATGCCGAGCTTGCTACCAGCTTGTTTAGTGAGGGACCTCGCCGTTGGAGTTACTATGGGCGATCTAATCCCTGCTTCAGTGCCCCCGCCTGCTCTGGCAGCTCCGCCTACTACTGCTTTGACTAACATTCCCGAGGCGGCAGGTTCAGATGCTCGTATGGGCACCCCCAAAGCTGATGCCAACTCGACTGTGGTATCTACTCGCCCCTTGGGAGTTACTGCACAGAATGATGGGAACGCACCCTTGTCTCCGGAGGCCCAAAGCTCAGCAGCAGGGACCTCATCAATGGCCAGAGCCGGTACCAGGCGGCAAGATCCCCGTGCGGTTCTTCTCAAATTCTGGACTCCGGATATGTGTATTCCTCTAATCAACGAGATGATTTTCTCCGCAGAGTACAAGGTGATGGCGGATGCTGACGTCAAGGTATGTTTTCTCTTTACACTTGCTTTGTTTGTAAGTCTACGCTTACTTCTTTTCTCATTCATTTTTCTTTTTCTTCTTTTGTTTTATTTGGGGTGCACTTGACTTAGCAAGCTGCCTACGTACCTCTTAAAGAGGATCAAGCCTTAGGTAGTTTAATCTTTCACAACTCATGTTTTTTTAAAACATAGAACTTTTTCAAATTCATGACATTCAAGGGCCTTGGCTCTGCTTTGCCGGAGTCGCCATTTTTTATTCTGTATACACCGGGTCTTGTTTATTCATCGACTTGATACGGTCCTTTCCATTATGTTCCTAGTTTGCCTGCGTTAAGTGATGCGAGTCAGATTTTAACCTAAAGCAATCTACTGCAAGTGCACATCAACGAAGCAGTAGTACTTAAGGATCGTATCCAAAAAAATCAAGTGTTTCACTATCGACTATTGACTATATTTCTCAAGCTATACTAATCAAATTTTGATGATTAACTAGCAACTTAACGATGTAAAATATATAATAAAAAGCACCAGGCATAGGGTATTCATCGGGAAGTAGGAATCTAACTAGGACAACTATTCAGAATAATATTAAGCTCAATTCTCGACTTGAACAGAAAGATATAACAAACCTACTCTTGTAAGAATTAGATGGCGAATACTTTTATTGGATTCGATTCTATTTGTGCCTAATCATTGATTCCTAAATCCCTAGAAATGCTAAACCTGATTGGTGAACTACTCAGACATGGTTTAGATTGAAACAAAAGATATGATGAAAATAAACTAAAATTGCATTAAAATATAAAAAGGGAGTTTAGAGGTTCTTCTCAATGTTGAATTCTCTCTTCTCTCTAGCTTACAGAATAGCTCTTTAGTTCTCTGTAAATTATGAACCGTCTTTAAAAGAAATAGAAAATAGAAGTATTTATATGTCATGAGAATTAGGTGTAAAATAGAAAAATTAGATATTTGCTTCGGGTGCACGTTGATCGATCGATCAGTGTGGGGATCGATTGATCATAGATTTTTATGAAATCCATCTCCAACATGTCAGGTCGATCGTGAGGTCGAGCATTGGTCTGGCAAGAAGGTGTGATCGACCGATTGTTGTGTTGATCGATCGATCGTAGGCCTATTCTGTGAAAACTTCAAGTAATGCTCCAAACCAACCAAACGATTCTCCAATGCGAATAATCCAAGTTTCTACATTTTCCACCTAAAAGTAACATAAAACAAAGACAAAAGACTCTAAAAGTATGCATGTTAATGAGCTCAAAACCTGTAAAATAGAAGTATATCATTAAGCTCGCGGGGTGTTTTCGAAGAATTTCCTTAAAACCAAGTCGCCTAGGCGGAATTTTCTTAAGTCAATTGTGGGATTGGTGCTTGCAATTCGTTAAAACGTTGTTCTTGATGGTCTAACCTTGCTAGGTTCTGTGTTGTTCGTTAATTATTCTGCTCGACAAAGTAGGCTATCAGCTGCTTTAAATTATTTATAACTTGCCCGCGATGAGACGCGGTACTCTGAGCGGCTGGCCTTGGAGGCACAGCGGAGGTCAACAGTGGTGGAACTTGTGACGTGGATGTTGCCTCATCCGGATTAACGTTTTGATCATTCACTCGGTCCACCACTTGGGATTGCTCCATACCTTCACTAGCTCGGTTTCTCTTGGATTTGCGTTTTGGCCCCACGGTGGGCGCCAATTTGTTGATGCCGGAGATCAACTAGGTTTTAGGGATAAAGCAAAATTAAGATAAGAAGACTAGAGATTTATCGAACTAGATAAGGAACCAAGTTCTTTGATTAAATTTTTTATTAATCGAATGTGAAATAGTACAAAATGCAAGTTGCTAATTGCTTAAAATCAGATGCCTTTACAATTGATTGATCCTTTTTCTTTTATAATCGCAAACTAACTAATTTCTTCCTAAGAATTTGCCGCTACTGACTGAGTCCACCCGACTTCTACCCGTTGTGCACTTGACTCGGAGCTCGACTTCTTTTTTGTGTGGGATCCGAGCTCTTTAGCGTGTCGAACCGTCCGAACTTAACTCTGGACCTGCGACGATACTCAGATGGGCCATACGGCTTACTACTAGTGAAGTGGGCCGTAAGGTCGTAGATGACGAAGTGGACCGTTGCTGGGCCATGTACCAACAAATCTTATTATATATCTTATTATATAAGAGATGGTTTCTCAAAGTTAGTAATTAACATGATTTTTTCACATGTCAAATCCAATGATCCAAAATTCTTCTAGATTTTTATTAAACTAGACAAAAGAACTTTAAATAGATTTTTTTAATATTTAGCTTATCCAAATCTAAAAATAATTCCTAACCTGAAAAGAAATCTTAATCTAAAAGGAAATCGGGAATATTTGATGTTAAAAATTTAACTATAACAAAAAATAAATTTCATTACTAATCTTATTATATAAAGAAAAATATTATATTAAAAACTTNAATATTATATTAAAAACTTATTTATAAAAAACAATATATATATATATATATATAATATTTTGAATCATATTTATCTATAAAAAATCCTAATCTAATAATTCTTAGAAAATTAATTCTAACAAAAAGTAATTTTTCATTAGTAATCTATTTTATTAAAAATTAT
>OVBA01003030.1:1193-30450 GCA_900406435.1 Lepidium aucheri | reverse complement strand
CTTTTGTTCTTCGAGAACATTGGGTTGACGTTATCGTTTTCTCACGTTCTTTGTCCAAACTTTACACTTTGTGCTCTGTTTTCTCATACTATGTTCTTCCTTAATTCAAATTAGAATTTCCTTCATCAAGATGGAGAAGGAAATAGAGATAGAGAAGGAGAAGGAGAAGGAGAAGGAGAAGGAGAAGGAGAAGGAGAAGGAGAAGGAGATCGAGAAGGAGATCGAGAAGGAGAAGGAGAACGAGATGGAGAACGACAAGGATATCGAGATAGAGATTGAGTGAAGATCAAAGAAGATTGAAGAAGAAGATCGAGTGAAGATGGAGGAAGAAGAAGAAGATCAAGGAAGGTGAAGGAGAATCAAGCTGCGGCGATCAATTAGGTTGGATATTTTTTTTTTGGGACAAATTTCAGTTAATGGATAACCGATCGATTATTCTGACTCGAACCGACCCGAACACATAACCAAACTTTCTCCTAGATCTTTGCCAATTGACCCGAAATTGAAATTAATAACCAAACCAATATATCCAGATCTTGGTTCGGTTTGGTTGGGACAAATCGGTTCGATTATAATTTTCAGAGTAAGATAGGATGGAAATCTACCACAACGCGCTTGTTGATATCGCTTTATTATCAGACTGCTCACAGGACATCAAAACATATTAAACTTCACTCGCATATTGGAGTCACATACTTTCATTTATTCTCTTTTTTTCATTCGGGATATTTCAGCCCAAGTCCAACTATTCCGTAAAAATTAGTACCGACGATTATTCTAATTCTAAATTTTATAGTGAGCCTAAGCTATAACCTCATCTTCGATGTATTCTCTTATGAATTTGAAAAATGTATATCTAATTTAACATATACTATAAATAAAGGAAAACGAACTAGATTTGTAACATCGAGAAATTAACTAGAACAAATCAAACAGGATCTCATGCAAATTCTGAATTACAATTAGATCTCAAAGTTTAGAGTATACCTTGTTATTTTGCAGCGGAATCAATTGATAGAATCGAGATTCTTTTAGCACTCCAAGTGTAGTGCCTCTATCGGTATCCACACGCACACAAACTGGATCGAGAACGGGATGCTAGTGCTGTAGAGATCGATATCTCTTCCACTCTTGATAAGCGTTTTATCTCTTGTATTTAGGGTTTTGTGTGTCTGCTTGTATCTCTAATACATTATTGAAACATCTTATATATATGCACATCTTATGTAACGTAACTTGTTACCCTAATGGGCCATAGCCCAATTAATATAAACGTTACATAAATAGTAACAATGATTCTTAATTGACGTTACATACAAGAGTAACAATTACTCACATATCACATACATATATATATATGATGGTGAATCATTAAACCCATAAATCTTTGATCCAATTTGCTTAGATGTGTGACCCTATAGGATCATATAATATTAGTAATAGATTCTTAATCTATAGATTATAATTGGTTTCTAGCAAAACATTATAACCACCTAATATTATACGATATCGAATACTCGATTGTACGACTTTGTAAAAGAAAGTACAAATGATTTCAGGACATTCCCAACAATATGTTTAAAGTTGTTTTAAAAAAAGCTTTAATTAGGGAGTTGATACTATTAGGGTAACTATTACATCGAGTGAGTAATGTACTAGTATTTCATCTATACTGATGGTTGTAGTTGTACTTGTACGATTTTATGAAGGAATTAAGTGTAATGTAGCATCTTGGTATGTCAAGAAAGAGAAGTGGGCATGCCTTATTGACTGAGGGTGTCAGGATCTTTGTCACTTAATACACGGAGTTTTAATCCTAGAATATATTGTAAGTGTATAACAAACAAAGTAGTATAGAAGCGATCGAATCCACAAGAATCAAGTAGTCACACTATTAATTCTAAAACCAAAGTTTAGCTAAGAAAAATCGAAGTAGAGGTTTTGATTGCAATAAAACAAATAAAAAAACAAGTAGTGTAAATTCAATAATAAAGGCATCATGTTCAGGGAATACATACGGAAAGTAAGAATCTAAATAAGGGAATTATTCAGGGCAGAATTAAGATCAAGTCTCGACTCAGACATAACTGTATAGCCAACTTACCATCGTGGTGTCGACTACTATATCTAGCAACCTAGAAATCCTAAGCTGTCGTTTGACACTAGAGATCTAAATATGCATTACTGAATTGGTCTCATAGGTCCACAATTAGCCTTAACATCAACTTTTGTTGGTTAATAACTAGTTGCTCATTTATGTTCTTTTAGGCATCTAACAAGCTTTTGGAGAGTTAAACAACCTATGATCATAAACTAGTTAGTTAATCTAGCCTAAGCATTAAGATCAATAATAGATGGAGAAGACATTAAGATTGAACCCTGTTTATCCATAATTCATTGATTTTTAATTCTTCAAAAAACCCTAAAGTTGATTGGAGAACTACTTAGAAATGATTAAATGGAACAAGACAACAAACATGAAAGAAAACATAATTAAATTGGAAAGTAAACAATAGGGTTTAGAATTCTTCTCCAAAGATGAAATCCTCTCCCCCAAAATCCAAGAATGGAACGGAAAATAGTCTCCAATGTAATCTTCATCTAAAACCTTATTATATATGTTAAAGCGCGTTTTTACAAAATAAGAATAAATCAGATTTCCATCGCAGGCCCAAAGATTGATCGATACATATGTAGATCGATCGATCTACTAGAGAACGATCGATCATAACATCAAGTGGTTGATCATCAGGTCAAGCGTATTTCTTCAGAAGAGCTGAACAGTTGATCCTGATACCCAAGGCAGATCATCAGGTCGAGCGCATGTCTTGGTGGTGAGTAGATCGATCGATCATGGGGAAGCTGGTCGATCTTCAACTCGTGCACAGCTTCTGATGATGTATGTGATCGATTGATCTTGGTGTACTGCAAAATGCGATAATTGCTCCATATTGTTCCAACTTCCTCCAATCCATATTTTGAGCTCTTAATCCCAATTTAACCTATTTTGTACCTGTAAAGACTCTAAAGCACTTACAAAGACTCTAAAATATGTGAATTAGTGAGTAAAAAACCGACAAAAATGAGGTACATCAATTCTCCCAAACTTAGCTTCTTGATTGTCCTCAAGCAAAGAAACAAAAGATTGAAAAGGAAAATGCAATCAAAGGAACTCATTTGTCATAAGAACAATACAAGTCAATTCCTTTACTAAACCACATGAAACTCAGTCTAAGTCAAATTTACACCTTTTAGCAACTAAAAAAGGTATAAGTAAGAGTTGCGTCATAAGATTTCTTCTCAATCTACCAAAATCACTCAACTAAGGGGTAGCGTCATTGGAGTTTACCTCAGCCTCCCAATATTGGTAACGTCATTTGAGTTTTATCTTAGCTTACCAACATTAATTAAGCAAATAGCAGCATCACTGAAGCACTTTTTCCCTCAGCCTACTAATATTACTTACAACCTTGTAATATAAACACTCAAAATAAATAAGAGATAGGGGAACCATACACACAGATAAATCTTTCAGGACTGAAAAGGGGACCAGATCCGATGAATACCAACCCCCTTAACAAAAAAACTAAGTCAGGTTAGGTGTGAAGCCCACATTAGATTTTTCGAGCACCCAAGAGGATATAGGCAATGTTGAGAGGTTACGTAGTCTCTGAGTTTTCCAATCGTCAATCGATCTCTGTCAGGCTTGAATCAATGGTACTTATTTCATGACAATACAATAAACCTCGAAAATCATAGTTCCTAGAATCGGTTTCTAAACTCAACAAAAGCATACTGACTTAAGAAAAACATAGAAGTGACTCAACAAGGAAAAACAAAAAAGAGAAAATGCATTAGTCACAGCAAATGTTCTCCCCAAGACTTACTTCACACCATCCCGGTGTGAAAGTGAGCATAAAACAAACACATTGTATCGATCAATCTTTTCTAAGTCCGATCAATCTTGTCCATTTGAGATCGATCGATCTCTGTTTCTCAATAAGTGGATCGAACGATCTAGCCCATTCAGCTCGGTCTATAGATCGTGTGTTTTGTGGAATGACTCGATAGATTGATTGGTCTTAGACTAGATCGGTCGATCCCGGTATTTCAACCAAATTATTTTATGTGAAACAAAAAGAAACAAACACAAGAAAATCATGAACTTGAAAGATAGAGAAAACAAGCAAACATACAAATGGGCTGCCTCCCACTCAGCACTTGTTTAAAGTGTTTAGTTTGATTTGGATGTCACCTAGATGATAGGAGGGCTAGCTAAAGGGACTGAGTCTCCTTTGGTTATGTGTGTATCGACCAATTATGGCTTTAAGCGTTTCCCATTGACTACAGAATTCTCCTCCTTTAGTGCCTAGCAACACTATAGCTTCGTAAAGACGTACTTTCTTAATGGTGAATGGTCTAGACCACCTTGACCTAAGCTAAACATGATTTAATCGTTTATATTTTTTCTATGCTTTTATTTTAATTTATTTATAAAATAAAAAGAAGGAATCACAACACTAGAAAACATTATATGTTTTAGTTATTGTTATCGACTAAGTACATGATCCTTCATTTCTTAGAAAATATTCTTTGATGGCGAGAACCATGAAAGATACATTATTGACAATATAAATCCATTTAAAGAGTTGTGTATGAGCCTTGACGATATGTGAAATTTCGTCTCTACATGTCTCCACTACTTCAACCGTACCAGTAATATCATATAAATTGAAATAGTCCTTCTTTAACAAATTTTTGAGAGAGGAATTAAAACGACTAACCGCGATACCAAAAATTTTTGAGCATACTTTATTGGGTATGTTCTTTTCTAACGAAATGAACTATTTCTGCATATACGATGTTATTCAAGAATTATTATTGATCAAAAATCTCACAATACTATAAGGATCCATTGTTGCAACTTCAGGGGTTAAGTTTCAAAAACTTGAAGCAAAATGAAGAATCCATTCCTCAACTTGAAGCAAAATGAAGAATGCATTCCTCCTTGAGTGCATATCTTGTTGATTTCACTTTTTGTAAGCTTTGTATTATATCTTACATATCTGGGACAACAAAAAGAAGCAAAACTTTTATTGAAACTAAGAAAAAGTTAATTTTGACGTTTGCAACCATATTTTGTTTTTGTTGGTTTGAAATGTTTGAGTACTTGTATAAGAGTTTGTGTAAGAGTTATATAGACTGAAACATATCTTCAACCTTTTTGGTCAAGACATATTTTTAACTTTTAATGCTAATTGATTTCATTCTACTTTTGTTATTAATGCTAATATATTATCTACCATAACTACAACGATCATATACCTATCATAATTAAAACGATTTGAAGTAATACAACCATATTTGGGTCAAAAGGTGTTTTTTTGGTAACTGCTCAAATTGCTTATTGAAATGAATGTAAAATGATATAGAATAACTTAAATTTGGAAATGATATAGTACATTTGTTTTTTTTTTTACAAAATTGTAAAACAATTCTTAAGTTTACCCGAAAATAATCAGACAAAAAAAAAATTTTACCCGAAAATAAATGTAGCTTCAACGAACTTACGCCGGTTTCTAATCGATGGTACAAGATATTCAAACAGCGCCTTCCTCAGCTTTCTTACTTTTAGAAACAATGGAGTGAAAACGTTGGAGAAGTTATAAGCATAAAATGTTTAAGAACATTCTCTATGTTCTTAATCTTTTCCTCGCTAATTTTAGCACCAAAACAAAGACAAATTAAGATGCTACAAATCGTTAACCTACATTGATTCATTACCATAACGAAACCTTCTGATGACTCTCTCTGACTAAATAGATTGTATAAGCTTTAAAATGATGATAGTTCCCGTTTTTCCTGGTAAGTAAGTATGATGTGGCAAGCATGGTCTCAACTTTCTTACTCTTATCTTTCTTTTGATAATTATGTGAATATATAACCAAAATAGGAGAGGGTTTAATTGCAGGAACTTACGCACGAAGCTTCTATTAGGCAAAAAAGAAGAAGAGGAAAAGCCTGTTAGAAACTAAACAAAAGATGGTAGAGATTCTACACATAAGTGAACAATAAGGAAACCATACTTTTGGAACTGTTCTTCGTCATCTTGACAATATGTATAATATTATATACATTAAATATCTTAAAAATTGAGATTTATCTAATACATTATATAAATTTAAACTTGTCCTTATGCCACACAATAGCCTTCGGTATCTATACCACATACGTACCATGATATGCTTGGGTAAGTTAGGCTTCTCAATTCATCAAAAGGCTAGATTTGTACAGCTATAGCAGTTTAAGTACCTTATTGCTTCTAATTCCAGTTTCATTAGATGTCGAAGTAGAAGATCCTGATTCAGTGATTCCACGTTTGTTTGCGTTTTAATAATAATTTTTGACTTTTCAAATGGATCTAAGACTATCTTAAACGCAAGTGTGAGTTTTGGTCTTTTGTAAGCAAAAACTTTTCTAATTGCCCACTTTTGCAGCTACTATGATGTGATAATGAAGATCTTTTACATGTTCTTTCAAATGTATGTTTTAGTCTTTAAAGCAAGAAGCTTTGTAATCATCCACTTTTGCCATTTCTGCTTTGTTCTTTAAGATTTGTGATAAAAGGAAAAGTTAAGTCAGTAGAGTTAAAATCTTAGTCGTTTAATATAATCTCTGGAAGAAGCATGTTCCGTAAGTGAGTGCTTTCCCCTAATACTTTCGTTGTAAATATTAGTCACTTTTATTGGGAAAGCAAATGAAGCTTTTAAATTCCTTGAAACGCAAGCATTGTTGTTATGTCGCTTGATGCTGAGCTAACATCCAAAGGAGTTGTAACACACAGCTGATTATGTAAGACTTATTTACATACTTTGAAAGATTAGTACTGTATTTGGTTTCATTTGTGTTTATTGATATTGGTAAACTTACATAGTGATTGGGCACTTTTCTTTTACCAGTGAGCTGCTGCATTATCTTTGGCAGAAAAGTTTCAGGGAATCCCGGCATATATATATATATATATATATATATTGTTATACCCAAACGTGCTCTAAAGTGAAAAGTTAATAGCGTAATCTGGTTAATGGAGTGAATTGACAGAGTCCTTTAAAGAAGTAGCATCAAATTGTTTTTCTGGAAACATCTTCAGTTATTGTTCACCCATATAATGATGGGCGCATTGTAAGGTGTTTTTCTTCCTTGTGATTGGTTTTTCAAATGTATTGTTATTTTTCTGAAGCTCACTTTACTAGCTCTAAGGAGAATAGGGATTTATGTCTACTACATCTTCAAGTGATCATTTTGTTCCATCTATTATGCTAAGTTTTCGGGGAGTATTGAGGGATAGAATGAGAAGCCCAACAACAAATTGAGAGCCCATATTAGTACTCAAGTAATTAGTGTTCAACCAAGTTAGTTTGATATATATATATATCTTCTTATGAGAACATTAGACTGCAACCTAGAGAGTTGCCTCCAACTCTCGTTCTTTTCACCTTATGATATCAATCCAAAAACAAATTTGATCTTGGTGTTCTAGCATTAATCCTTCTTCNCCTTTTTTTTTTTTTTTTTTTTTTTTTTTGCACAATAAAGCTCTACGAGCTATTTTGCTTTCTGTGTATCAATTTATATCACAATAAGGCTCATTGAGCCGAAAACCATCTTTGTTATGAAGTTGTCAACACTTGAAACCACACGTCTTTTTCATTGCAATTTATTGAGGAGTAAAAGTTTATATCAGTGTTTTAAATTGATCAACTTTAAAGACGTTGTTGTTGTTCGGTGATTGTAGGTTGTTCTGTGTAGTTGTGTGCAAGTTGATTGTCTAATACGTCGATTAATTCTTATAAGACATGTCCAATTCAGTTTATTTCTATAGTATTTTAATAACCGATGTCCAGTTCAGTTGACTTGTTAGTATTTTATTAACCCAAGTTAACTAGAAATAAATTATTTAATCTGTCATACAAATATTACTTTAGCTCTCTCAAGTCCTTCCTCGTACGGTATTCGAGTGGAGTTCAGCCACGAGTTAGCATTTTGATGAGTTTTGCTGTGAGCAATTCTAAAACAAAGAGGATTCAAACTTATGAAAATAGATAGATATAAGATAGAAATTAAAATAATTTAATGGAATTTTACTGTACAAGTAAAAGGAAAAAAGACGAAAGCTTAATGTGAAGGAACCAAGATCAAATAGATTTCATGAAACTGAGAAGAGAAAATGGAGGCTGCACTAACGGCAACCTCATTTCTGATTGTTCATATATTGATGTTTCATTACATATATATATATATATATATATATATGTGAACCTCCTTGCTATAAAACCTAATTGTCTGGGTTAGTACAATGGGTTTGATTGTCTCATTGTTGGACATTTATCTCTTACACTCTCCCGCAAACTTGACATCGAATGTAAACACGATAACAAGTTTGAAACCAAAATATTGTTGGCTTGAGAAAGAAAAATAGCTTAAAGCAAGATCAGTGCGATGTAGGTAGATGACTCTATTCACCATGGAGAATAAACATTAGTGTGAAATCAATTCTGGTCTATACTTGAAGAGTATCGCATGGCTCACTCAAAGGTTTTTTGAATTAGGGAGCTTAGTCGACCTCCCTCAGCAGTATTTGTGACCTCGTTGTCTCACTAGAGGTTTGGCTTTTCTTACCCACATAACTCGCTAATATGTCTCATGACAAAAAGAATTTTGCTCCCACAACTACTAAAATCTCATTTATTGTCTGCTTCTCATCTATTAATCCTCCACAATTTGCATCTAAATGCATCCTAATCAAACCCAAGACCAGACTTCATTGAAGATATTTCCCAAACAACCATTCATTCCAGTCCTAGCTTCAAGGTTCTAACTCTAACTCGAAAACTTTCATTCATCCATGTTCTGTCTCAAGCGAAAGTATAGAGCATTACCGTGTATATGATGATGAGGAAGCTTTGTTTATAGTTCTGATAACCCAAGAGAATCGCCTGAAGCTCTGATACCATGTGAAAAATTCTAAAACAAGGAGTGATAAGGCCATCAACCATAACACCCTTATGACGAAAGCTATTCAACTAGTACCGGTCATACATGAAGGAGCTGACACAGGAGGCAAGACCAAAGCCGTATGGACAAGTTTGTTGAAGCCACTGGAAATCTACTCAGCCTAGACGAACCCATAGCTGATTTGGAACTAGCAAAGATCAACATGCAAACTTACTCGAAGGAGGTTCACCCAAAACTAGAAGCCTTGACCACAGACCGTACCGCAGGAAACTGTTCTGGACTCACGGGTAAAGCCTAGGTACGTATATGTTTTGCAATTAATGTGTTTGCAGGTACCACCAACGCCTCTGAACCTTAAGTTAGATTTTTAAGTTCCGGTTTATTGATACAAATAGAAGGTATAGTTACCAAACTATATGGTTAACATACTCATATATTTGGACCGGTTTGCGTCTTTTATTTGTTGCTTGAAACGTTCCATTTTGTTAGAGTGCTACGCCACTCATTTCCTTTCTTGGTTGTTTCTACCTTGCTATGCCATTTATAAGGTTCCGTACTCATTTTTTGCACATCAATAAACAATGAACCTTTTTCTCTACAGAGAAAACTTCGCTGCCACTCACGCTTGAGGATTCAGTTTTAGAGACGTGTTTGAGGCTTGTGAGGATTCCAAGTTTTGAACGGGTTGAGTTTATCAATGGATTCATAATTATTTGTTGTGGTACTCGTTCGCACATCATCATCCTATCGGATTCTTTAACCTTGATTCACCAAGATCAGGTTCAGGAATCCACCGCTCAACCTCCTACCAGTGGGAGTCTTATCATCTGGTATAAGAGCCAAAAGGTTCTTGGTAGTCTTCGGTATCGTTACTCTCTTACTTTATTTCTTTCTTTTCTGTTCATCGTCATTTTGTTTGTCACTTGATTTTTTTTGAACCGTGTAGTTCTTGGAGCCACCAAACTCTAGATCTATAGGTTTCTTGTGATATTTAGTTTGTTAACCTCCTTATCATAAAAATAAAAGCCATAAAAAGTTAATCCGTTGTTGAATTTGTGTCCAATTGTTCTTATTGTTCTTCGTGTTCTTTTCTTTGTTTGATAGTTTCATCCGATCAATTGTTTTTGATTCTTGTTTAGAGTGTTGTTTCCTTAATACTATTTGCTGCGCGTTTTGAATTGTTGTCTTGACCAAAATCTTGTTTCCTTCTTTGTAATATTCTCCGCGTTCTATTCATTGCGTTCTGATATAATTTTATTAGTATCCGTGATTGACGATCCGTGTGCTAATGCTTTAAAAACCGAATTATGTGTTTCCTTTATTTCACTTGGTTAATCGGTGATTGATTTAAGTTATTTAAGTTAATTCTTACCGTTCTAAACCAAGTCCCTTGATTGATTTGAACCAAGAACTCCTTAGTTGGACTCTCTACTTTCTTCCAAGAGTCTATAATTCTTAGAGAATTTTTTTTTGTGTTTGTGCAAGGGCCATGGGAGATAAACAAGACGATGTCACGGATCCCATTCGTGATCCTACCACCACAATCGTGAGGCTTCAAGCTCATCTCACTCGGATAAATGAACGCTTGGACCGGTTAGAGCGAAGACCACCAGATGCGCAGACAAGGAATGCTAGAATGAACCCGATGGACAGTTGTACTGACGCCTACGATGCCCTACGAACGAAGAAGTATTGTCCCAAACTGACAGAATGCAAAAATTGGATGTACTATCCGTACGAGAAGTGTTCCGCTTACCATAGCATGAATGACGGAACCAGACCTGACCGCCACCACCTTGTTGACATGCAACTCGCGGGCAAAGACAGTATGAGGAAGTGGAAGAAGACTCTTACTCTGATAAACCAGATGCATGTCCTGCCAATCTTGGCTATCGTTGTGGGATCGCACGGCAACCCAACCGCGGATGCAACCAGACTTATTCCACGCGATATGCAGACCCAAAACTAACCGCACCCATCTTTGTCGGACGAGTCAATCCAGAAGCGTACCTAGATTGATAGAAAAGGTTAAACCATATTATCGAATGTTATGACTATCCTGACCAGAAAATGGCGTCTTTTTCTACAATTCAACTTACGGGACCGAGAGATAGCTGATCAAAGACGCCTTCACTTAGGACGGATCACGCATTGGGAGGACATGAAGTCCATCATGCGTAAACGCTATGTGCTGTCATACTTTCATTGTGACCTTCAATGGGGGTTTCGAAAGCTAACCAAAGGCACAAAGACCGTGGAATAGTACTTTGACGAGTTTGAGTAATTGATGAACTGATTGGAGGTAGAAGAGTCTAAGGAGTCTTTAATGGCTCAATTCATAGATGTACTTCAAGAACGGATTGCTCCTAAGGTGGAAAGACATACTTACCACGAGCTACAAGAAGTGCTTCATCTAGCCATCATAGCGGAGCAACACATTAAGAAGAAGTCCGTTGTATGATCTAAAACCGCATGGACCGCACCAAAACCCGTGGAAGTTCCAATCAAGAGACTTGAAGTTGAATTACGTTTTAAGAAAGCCACCATCGGAGCATCCAAACCACTTGAGGTAACAAAGCCTCCTGATTCTTCAGGCACTCAAGATGTTATATGTTTCGGGTGCCAAGGCCGGGGGCACATGGCACGCGATTGTCAAAACAAACGGACAATGTTACTTACAAATGATAGGAATATGAGACCCAATATGAGGCTGAGTAAGAACCCGAGGAGTCAGAGGATAAATTGAGTATGTAGACTATGGTGAAAGCCTCGTTATCAGGAGGATCCTAAGTACAATCGTTGACCAAGAAGATCTCATTCAGTGGGAAAATATCTTTCACACCCGTCGCACCGTCAACTCAAAGGTATATAACCTTATAATTGATGGTGGGTATTGTACTAACATAGCTAGCAGATATATGATTGAGAAGCTGGGACTTGCAAAGACTAAACACCCTCATCCATATAAGCTACGTTGGCTCAACGACAAGGCTGAGCTCAAAGTGTCCGAGCAAGTCACGGTTCCCTTTAGCATTGGGCGGTATCATGATAAAGCCGTGTGCGATGTGATTCCCATGCAAGCGAGACATATACTGCTAGGTCACTCGTGGTAGTTTGACCGAGAAACAATACACCATGAACGTACCAACTTGTACTCATTCACCCATGATAAGAAGAAGTACATGTTGGCTCCACTCACACCCATAAAAGTTTGTGAGATTCAATCCTAACAATCCAAAGAAGCTGAGGTTAGACGTTCTAATTTCTATGTCACTACACATACGGTTTCTAAGGCTATTGCTTGTCACGAGCCAAAACTGCTTATGGTTTTCAAGGAATGTCTAGTTTCAGTGACTAAAGACTTAGAACTACCGGAAGAGGTCAGGACAGTGATTGATCATTACTAGGATTTGTTTCTCGAAGAGATTCCAGCGGGCTTACCACAAATCTGTGGAATAGAGCATCAAATCGACTTGATACCCGGAGCGCCTTTTCCCAACTGGCTAGCTTACCGCATGAGCCCGGAAGAGACGAAAGAGTTAGAGAAGCAAATCTGTGATCTGATGGCTAAAGGTTATATCTGAGAGAGCCTTAGCCCTTGTGTTGTACATGTACTGCTCGTACCCAAGAAAGACGAAGCATGGAGGATGTGTCTAGACTGTCAGGCCTTTAACAACTTCATAGTCAAGTACCGACATCCAATTCTGCGATTGGACGACATGTTAGACAAGCTTAAGGGAACATCCATTTTCTCTAATATAGACCTCAAGAACGGATACCATCAATTTAGAATGTAAGAAGGAGACGAGTGGAAAACCGTATTCAAGACCAAGCAAGGGCTATACGAATGGCTCGTAATGCCATTTGGCCTCACCAATGCACCAAGTACCTTCATTTATGAACCAGGTTTTATGTTACTTTATATCGAGATTTGTGGTGATATATTTTGATGATATACATATTTAACGTAAATCCCTATCCGATCACATTCAGCATCTTGAGATGGTCTTGAGCACACTCCGCAAGGAAGAGCTTTACGCCAATCTCAAGAAATTCACATTTTGCACTAATGAAATAGTATTTTTAGATTTTTTTGTAAGCTCTACAAGTCTATGAGTGGACCAAGAAAAGATCAAAGCCATTCGGGAATGGCCAACTCCAACCACCATTGAATACGTTCGTAGCTTTCACGGCTTAGCAAGCTTCTATTGGCGATTTATGCGAGACTTAAGCAGCATAGCTGCACCCCTAACCATAATTATCAAGAAGGACGTGGCATTCCGTTGGGGACCAACTCAAGAATCCGTCTTTCAAGAGCTAAAGGATCGACTAACACAAGCTCCGATATTATCTTTTCTAAACTTTGGTTTAACATTTGAGGTTGAGTGTGATGCTTCAAGAATAGGAGTCAAAGCTGTGCTTACACAAGGTGGACGACCCGTAGCTTACTTCAGCAAGAAGTTGAGCGGCGCACTTAACTATCCGACATACGACAAGGAGTTGTACGCATTGGTTAGATCTTTGGAAAATTGGCAACATTATATTTTGGCCAAGGAGTTTGTAGTACATACGGACCACAAGACGCTGAAACATTTGAGAGGCCAAAACAACCTCAAGAAGAGGCACGCCCGCAGGTTGGACTACATTGAGATCTTCCCGTACGTGATTAAGTACAAGAAGGGCAAAGAGAACGTGGTAGCCGACGCCTTATCAAGATGTTACACACTCATCTCAACAATGGAAGCTAAAGTAATGGGTTTTGAATCACTTAAGACTCAATATGTTGATGATACAGATTTTAGGGAGGCTCTTGAAGCTTGTGGCCAAGGCATGTACGAAGATTTCTACCTTCATGACGGGTTTCTTTTCAAGAAACAACGACTTTGCATTCCTCAAGGATCGATCAGAGAGCTACTAGTGACCGAGGCTCATAGAGGAGGACTTATGGGCACTTTGGAGTCAAGAAGATGCGAAGGCTCCTCAATGAGCATTTCTTTTGGCCACATATGAAACACGACATCTTGCAAGCATTGCACCGCGTGCCTAATGGTTAAATCCAGTTCACATCCTCATGGTCTATATATGCTCCTTCCTATCCCTAACGCCCTTTGGGTATATGTTTCTATGATTTTGTGTTAAGACTACCCAGGTACCAAAACAAGGACACGATTCTAGTTGTGGTGGACCGTTTGTCCAAGATGGCGCATTTCATTCCCTATGACAAGTTCATGGATGCAACCCGGATTGCGACCTTGTTTATCCAAGAAGTTGTACGCCTTCATGGTATTACACAAACTATCGTATCGGACCATGCTCCCAAGTTCCTTAGCCACTTCTGGCACACCATATGGAGAAAATTTGGGACCAATTTTTGTACTCAACATCATGTCACCCACAGACAGACGAACAAACAGAGGTGGTCAACCGGACCGTATCAGCCTTGATCAGGGCTGCCATTGGCAAGAACATGAAGAGTTGGGCCGAAGCTTTACCTTTCATAGAATTTGCTTATAACTGAGCTGTTCATGCTACTACTAACTGGTCACCTTTTGAGATTATTTATAGATTTCAGACCTTGTCCCCACTTGATCTCAACTCGTTACCACTACCAGAGGTAGTGAACCAAGACGGAGATGCAAAGGCAGAATACATCCAAAAACTCCACGAAGATGTGAAGGCAACCATTAAGGCTAAAACGGCCAAGTACAAGGCGTATGTTGACAAGGGACAAAGAGAAGTCATATTCAAACCCGAGGATTGGGTATGGATGCACCTTTGCACCAAAGGTTCTCTAAGGAACGGAACAAGAACAAGAAGTTGGCACCAAGAGGCAATAGACTGTTCAAAGTATTGGAGCGCATCAACAACGACGCCTATCGCCTTGACCTTACCAGCCACCTTAAGGTACACCCGGTCTTTAATGTATCCGATCTAATGCTCTTTGATGAAGGAGAACCCGATCCGATGTCGGACCTTTTTCAAGAGGGAGAAAATGATGAGGCCATCAACCATAACATCCTTCTGATGGAAGCTATTCACCTAGTACCGGTTATACATGAAGGAGCTAACACGCGAGGCAAGACCAAAACCGTACGGGGTAAGTTTGTTGAAGCCATTGAAAATCTACTCAGCCTAGTCGAACCCATAACTAATTTGGAACTAGCAAAGATCAGCATGCAAACTTACTCGAAGGAGGTTCACCCAAAACTGGAAGCCCTGACCACAGACCGTACTACGGGAAGCTGTTCCAGACTCGCCGGTAAAGCCCAGGTACGTATGTGTTTTTCAATTAACGTGTTTGCAAGTACCACCAATGCCTTCCAAACTTAAGTTAGATTTTTAAGTTCAGGTTCATTGATTCAAATAGAAGGTATAGTTACCGAACCATGTGGTTAACATACTCATCTATTTGGACTGGTTTGCATCTTTTATTTGTTGCTTGACACGTTCCTTTTTGTTAGAGTGTTGTACCACTCATCTCCTTTCTTGGTTGTTTCTACCTTGTTTAGAGTCTTTGAATTTTCCTAGAAGGCCCCCAGTCTACAAACCATTTATAAGGTTCCATCTACGGTGTTTTGTACTCACTTTTTGTATATCAATAAAGAATGAACCTTTTTCTCTAGAGAGAAAACTTGCCCCCGCTCACGCTTAAGCATTCAGTTTGAGAGATGAGTTTCGGCTTTGTGAGGATTCCAAGTCTTGAACAGATTGAGTTTATCAACGGATTTGGTACTCATTCGCACATCATCATCGCTATCGGATTCTTCAACCCGAATTCACTAAGATCGGGTTCACAAATCCACCGCTCAACCTCCTACCACCAGGAGTCCTATCAAAGAGGATTCAAACTTATGAAGATAGATAGATAGATATAAGATAGAAATTGAAATAGCTCAATGGAGCTTTATTGTACAAGTAAAAGGAAAAAGACGAAAGCTTAATGTGAAGGAACCAAGATCAAATAGATTTCATGAAACTGAGAAGAGGAAATGGAGGCTACACTAACGGCAACCTCATTTCTCATAGTTCATACATTGATGTTTCATTACATATATATATATATATATATATATGTGTGTGTGTGTGTGTGAACCTGCTTGCTAGAAAACCTAATTGTATGGGTTAGTACAATGAGCTTGACTGTCTCATTGTTGGGCTTTTATCTCTTACACCTGCAACAGTGAAATGGGTGCTTTGTTTGGATCAGTAAGTTTTCTGAATCCTTTCCACTTGACCCTCTTACTCGTATCTGCCCCTGGACCCGTGTTTTTGTACTCACCATAATAGAGCGATAAATATCGTTGCTTGTCCTTGCCCATCTGAGTCCAAATCCAACCTAATGGATCAATCAAGTCATCAAGGAAACATTCAATATAGATAACTCTTGCAAACGCACACCATGGTCGTCCGGGAAATGTTTGTATGGTGTGCTTGAATGGAGCAAGCTCTGTGCTAGTCATTATGTTGTACTTCTGAAATGTAAACACCGTCACTTCATTTAATTTTCCGCATGACTGGGCTGTAATTACATTACTCTATCTTGCTTCTATTAGGCAGCATTGGAACACTGTTGCGGTATTTCCAAAAATGAAGTCTAATGTACCTGTTATAGGGCAATCACAATAGAATTAAATATTCCATTTGGCGTACAACGTATCTTGGTACTCGATAATTCGGCATCAGTAAAGGATTATAGCAGAAGGATCTACTCGGAGGGCCAACGGCTGTCCCATTGTCGGACCAGCCGTATTCTGAATGCATATATCTTGGGCTATAAAGAGTTATTGATTTGTCGATTCCAAAACCACTTTTATTGTTTAAACTGCTGCTGATGTTAGGATCTTTCCCATCGCCGACAATAACCAAGTTGGTCTTAGTGTTCTCAATGTACAATCTCTTCATATAAACCTTCCTTAATATGAATTATGAATTTCTGTTTACTATTGACAGGAGCCGCCAAAACAGCTTCCATCACTGTCCAGTAATTGTCGGTTCCATCTTTAGCCACCGTTAAGTTAGCCTTAGCTTTCATCTGCGTAAGAAAACATTTGTTACTCTGTCTATTTTTATTTCTTTTATTCCACAAATATTTTCCGTGAATTATATATATTATATTTTATATTTTGCGGACCTTCTCCAATTCTACTTGGCTGAAATTTCAGCATATCAGTGCAATTATATGGTTTGTGTATAAAAGTAAAACAGAGCAAAACTTAAATATAAGAATTTTCCGAATCGTTTTATTTGAGAACATTTTTTGAGAAGAATAATGAGAAAATGAAGCTTGCAAAGATCGAAAGCAAAAAAAAAATGTATATATAAACAATCTTACAAAAGAGTTCCAACTGCCTTGACTTTTCACATAATGAACCATGTGAAACAAGCAGAATAGCGTAAATACAAGAAGTTTCCAAATCGTTTTACTTGAGAATATTTTTTTGAGAAGAACAATGAGAAAATGAAGCTTGCAAAGATAATGGCATTAAGTTCAATAGTTTTTTATAGCATTATATAGACATTGCAATTGGTAATAGCATTAAGTTCAATAGTTTTTATAGTATACTATAGGTTCTTTGTGGGATCAATACCCAAAAAAATTTAAGATTGCATAAGTGTAAAATATGAAAAAGTAATTAAGTACAAGAAATTACTGTTTATTAAAAATATATATAAGATTGAGAAAATCAAGCTTAGAGTTTCTTTAGAACAAAGATAAGAAGTGAATCGAACTCCTAAAAACCAACTTGGCTTTTGATTTTAGAACCAATTTTGATTTTGGATTATTAGAAGTTTCAATTGACCGAATCAACGTAAAGTTGAGGTTTTTTTCAAAAATCAACGAAAAATTAAAGGTTTAATCAATTACATCTAAATTTCAAGGTAAAATCTAACTATTTTCGGTAATTATAAAGTTAAATTAATATTTTTCCCATATAATATTATAATTAAATGCATCCGAACATTTATACGTGTCTATCATAACTTTTATTCCCTGTACTGTTTAATTTTAGTCGAAATATATTAACCTAACAACCTTGTAAAACAACTTGTTCGTACGTAGATCTTGCATACACGAATGGAAATATATGCTATTGATATTCTTATAATGGATTAATTATTGACAACAAGTTTTTGTGTGTGAAAATACATGCTATTAGTATAACTATATGCACTATATAAAACAAGATGTTTATATAAGTTATATATATGCACTATATAAAACTAGTACAAAAATGATAAAAGTAATCCCTTAATTATATGCACTATATAAAACTTTTTAAATTAGTTACAAAAAAGATAAAAGTAAGTAACTAGCCATATTAATAAAAATATTTTGTAGTAGTTGTTAATCAAAATATTAAACTAAGGATTAAAGAAAACTTGTAATAATAGAGTACTCTGTTAAATCCACTTCTCCATTTGTCGATTCATATATCAACAAATTCACAAATATTCAAGAGACCCTTTCGCGAAGTATGTAAAGCAAGTTAATATGTTTTTAAGGATACATTCTCCATTTTGAAATTCTATTTCTATAATTTAAGTTTTAGTTTTCTTCCAAATGAATGTTGTATTATAGATCCTGCAATTGTTAAGGGTATATATAAATATACTTGATTAGAAAAATGTGTGTAGATGACTAAAGCAATTACATCATTTTCCCTGTATCCATGAACTTTTAAATAAATTTTTATATGCTTATTACACAAACATGCAGATTAATTACTAGTTGTATAGAAATTTACCACAAAATAAAAATTGAATAACTGGAAAATTGTGCCTTCCAAACTTATTTTGCTTTACACCGCGTTTGCTAAATTATGACATGTTTGAACACAATACGTAACTTTATTTGAAGAACATATGGCTTCTTAAACCCATTAACAAATACAGATACATATATATATAGAAAAAATTACAAAAATGTAAATGTCGATTAACAGTCAAAAACAAAACCATGTCTACTATACCAACCATTCTGATAACATTTGTTGTTATTCTCCTTCTTTAGTTATTTCGAGTTGTTTCATTCTTTAAGTGTATAAGACTACTTTCGGAATTACTAGAAATTATATCGGGATACGCCCAGTCTTATATTATATAGATGTTTATTTTTGTTATTATCATAAAATTTAAATTTTAATGTTAGAATTGTTTTTATATTTTAATTAACATAATGCAGCATAATAATATTTGTTTTTACAGTTTGCTACAATAACAACTCCAAATATAGTACAATACTGTTGTAAAATAGGGAATTACACTCTTTTAGTGTAAATTTAGTTAGTGTAAAATTTAGTATTGGGTTAGAGAAAAAAAAGCTGTAAATTTTACATTAAAATAGTTTTTTAGTGTTGGGTTGGAGATAACCTTAGTCTGTAAATTAAATTCTTAAATCTCATCCAGTATGAGCAAACAAAATAGGGAATATGTACCAAATTTGGCTGAATTAGACAAAATAAAAAGCATGATCTCGAGTATTGCATCCTCATTTTTGCTAGTAAAAACAAAATTCTCGATAGAAAAACTAAAGGATTATTTTAGGACAAAAGCAACAGCTAGCTTATGATTGTAGAATCATAAAATGTACCTTTGGTTTCATATCATGATGACACAAGCATAATGGAGAAAATATATTTTTGTTCTGCATGTTAGTTAAGCTTGAATCTAGATAATTTGAGTTGTAAGTTATTTAGAAGTTAGTTAGGATATGCTCTATATTTTAGGAGAAAATCTAGGATATAGTTAGTTCCTGACTAACATAGAAAATCAATTATAAAGAATATAAATAAGAGATATTAAAGTTGTGATATATTTAGAGTGATTTTGTGTTAAAGAACTTTAGTTTTTGAGTTTTATATATATATATATATATATGTGTTTTTGTCAACTAACCTAATGGCTTTTTAATCTCACTCTTAATACTTTAGGGAGGGGGTTCGATCCTTTGGTGCCTGAGGATATATAAAGAGAGCACTACCACTGGCCCACCGACCTCGGTGTTTTTGAGTTATATTTCTAAAGTTAACAAAAGAGAGTTATTCTTTTAATCATCATGTTATTGAGTTTTGGTTCTTCAATTGGTATTAGAGCATAAAGGAGAATCAAAAAGTTAGGTCGAATTCGTGCAAAGAGAATCACGAAAATCTTATGTCTGATGTGACAAGCTAGGTCACTTTGCATCTAAATGTCCTGACCGACTTCTAAAATTTCAAGAAACTGAGGATAATGATGACGGAGATACACAAGTTGGTGAAGATCTCTATATGCATGAGATAGTATATCTCAACGAGAAGAATGCCACACCAAACAAGTTTAAGACTTCGAAGGAGGAAAGTCATTTTTGGTACTTAGACAATGGAGCTAGTAATCCATGATTGGTGATCAAAAGTATTTCATCAAACTTGATGAAACAATAACCGGGAAAGTACATTTTGGGGATAATTCAAGAGTAGACATCAAGGGTAAAGGAGCTATTTCAATTCTTGATCAAAATGGAGAGGCAAGAGTTGTGCCAAGTGTCTATTATATTCCAGATTTGAAGAGTAATATCATTAGTCTTGGACAAGCAACCGAATCCGGATGTGATTAGACTGAAAGGGGATATATTGACAATGTTTGATCGAGATGGAAAACTCATTATTACAACTAAAAGATCACTCAATCGTCTTTACAAAGTGAAGTTGGAGACAAAGGAGGTCTTATTCTTACAACTAGCTAAAATATCGGAGTCAAGCTTATGGCATTCAAGGTTTAGACATGTCAATCTAGACACACTTCAAAGGATGATAAGAGGAAATTTCGTAAAAGGAGTACCACAAATTGCTCTAAAGAGAGAGATCTGCGAATATTGTTTACTTGGAAAGCAAGCTAGATAACCTTTTCCTCAAACAACTCAATATCGTGCAATTAAACGATTGGAACTAGTTCATGCAGATCTTTGTGGGCCAATCAAACCTAGCACTATTGCAGGAAATAAATACATCTTTGTGCTGATTGATGAGTATTCTAGATTCATGTCGTCTATTCTTTTGAAGGAAGAAAAGAGAAGCTTTCTCAAAGATTAAAAAATTTACAACTATGGTGGAGGAAGAAATCAGAGAGCTTATGCAAGTGTTTAGGACCGACAGAGAATGAGAATTTATGTCATATGAATTCAACACAACAAAGGCATAGAAAGATATCTCACAACACCATACACACCACAACAAAATGGTGTGGTTGAGAGACAAAATCGTATCTTTTGGGAGATGATGAGGAGTGTCATAAAACATATGGGTATACCCGATCGCTTGTGGGGAGAAGCAATCAGACATTCAACTTTCCTTCTTAATCGAATTGCTACAAGAGTATTGAAGGATATGACTCCTTATGAGACTTTCAAACAAAGAAGCCGAATCTTGAATACATAAGGGTATCTAGATGCATTGCTTATGCAAACAAAGAAACACCACACTTGAAAAAATTCAATGATAGATCAAGGATACTTATTCATTTAGGAGTTGAACCTGGAACAAAAGCACATAAACTACTTGATCCGAAAACCAAGAGGATAATTGTTAGTAGGGATGTGGTGTTCCATGAGAGCAAACGATTGGAAGAATACGAGTCATGTATCTTCGATTCATGAATCATCACAACAAGTTTTTGGAAACTTTCTCAAGAATTTCTCAACTCTTCAAGGAGAAAATACGCAAGGGAGAGTTAGTAATTAGAATGATACGAATGAAGAAAAAGTTGTGGAGGATGATACGAATCAAGAAGATGTTGTGGAGGATAGTACAAATCAAGGAGAATTTGCTTTGGACTTGAGGAGACCACAAAGGGAGACCAAGAAACCAACATGTCTTGCTGATTACATCTTACTTGCTGAGCAAGAAGGAGCAAAGTTGTTGCTATGTCTAAGTAATGAACTAAAGAACTTTGATGAAGCCAAGGATTCAAAGGAATGGACATTGGCTTGTGATGACAAAATTTCTTCCATTGTTAGAAATCGAACTTGGAACTTAGTTGATCTTCCAAAGGGAGCGAAGGAAATTGGTCTAAAGTGGGTGTTTAAGCTCAAAAGAAACTCGAATGGGAGTATCAACAAACACAAAGCAAGACTTGTTGCAAAAGGATATGCGCAAAGATATGGTGTAGACTTCAAAGAAGTATTTGCTCTAGTAGCTAGGTTAGAGACAATTCAAATGCTAATAAACCTAGCCGAAAGTAATGGATGGGAGATTCATCATCTAGATGTTAAAACAGCCTTTCTTAATGGAGAGCTTAAGGAAACAGTGTTTGTAGCACAACCAAAAGGATTTAAAAAGAAAGGAAACGAAGAAGGTTTACAAGCTCAATCAGCTTTTATATGGCTTAAAGAAATCACCTAGAACTTGGAACATTAAGTTAAACCAAAGCTTGAAGGCACTCAAGTTTGTAAAGTACTCGAAAGAACCTTCCATATATAGACAAATTGTTGGTCATGATCTTCTTTTCGTAGCAGTTTATGTGGATGACTTGTTTGTGACTGAAAAATCCACACATCCAATTGTTATGTTAAAGAAGGAGATGTCGAGTAGATTTGAGATGAGTGATCTTGGTTTATTGACATACTATCTCGGTTTGGAAATATTTCAAGAAGAAAGTAGTATAACTCTAAACCAGCAAAGGTATACGATTAAGATCCTTAAAGAAGCAAACTTGCTAGAATGAAATCTTGTTCAAACTCCAATGGAATCGGGTCTTAAACTCTCCAAAGAAGCTGGTGAGAAAGACATTGATGCAACAAATTATAGGAAGCTAGTTGGCTATTTGAGGTACTTATTACATACACGACCTGATTTGAGCTTTTGTGTTAGTGTTTTAAGTCGATATATGTATCAACCGAATGAATCACATGGTCATGCGCTAAAGCAATGCTTAAGGTATCTTAAAGGAAAGATTAGCTGTGGTTTAAGATTTGAGAGATCAATGACAAAGGTACCAAGACTCATAGGATATAGTGATAGTTCCTATAGTGTGGATCCGGATGATGTTAAAAGCACCACGAGACACATATTCTATCTCGGTTAGATTCCAATCACTTGGACATCACAAAAGCAAGAAATTGTTGCTCTTTCTTCATGTGAAGCTGAGTTTGTAGCTAGAACAGAAGCAGTAAGGCAAGCGATTTGGTTGCAAGTTCTTTTGAGTGAAGTTATGGGAACACAATGTGAGAAGGTGGTAGTTCGAACAGACAATAAATCTACAATTGCTCTTACAAAGAATCCAGTGTTTCATGGACGAAGTAAGCATATCCAAACACGATTTCATTTTATTAGAGAATGAACAAACCGAAGTGGAACATGTACCGGGAAGTGAGCAAAAGGCGGATCTGTTAACAAAACCACTTGGAAGAATCAAGTTCAAGGGGATGAGAGATCTTATTGGAGTAAAGGACATCAAAAATTGATTTCAAGCTTAAGGGAGTGATTGTTAGTTAAGCTTGAATCTAGATAACTTGAGCTGTAAGTTATCTAGAAGTTAGTTAGGATATGCTCTATATTTTAGGTGAAATTCTAGGATATAATTAGATCCTAACTAACATAAGAAATCGATTATAGGGAGTATAAATAAGAGATATCGAAGTTGTGATGACCTTAGAATGATTTTGTGTTTGAGAACTTTAGTTTTTGAGTTATATTCCTAAAATTAATAAATAAAGTTATTCTCTTAATTATCTTGTTATTGAGTTTTGGTTCTTCACTGTATCTTATAGGATTATTTGCTTTAGCTCTGGACATATTTCCCGAAACCCGAACCCGAACCTGAACCCAACCTAAAATACTCGAAACCAAAACGAACCAAAATTTACAAAATGCCTGAACAGCTTGTAGATTATGAAAGTGTGGGTACCCGAACCCAATTGGATAAAACGGATACCCAAAATACCCAAAATATATAATATACTTATAAAAAATTAATTATATATACACTTTTAATTACACAAATATTCAAAATTATAACTATAAATCTGAATATACTAAGCAATTTAGAATCAAAATAATATTTAAAAACTAAAAGATTAAACTTTTTAATTAAATTATGATTTTTTTAAAAAATTATGAATTTTTGAAAATGTTTAGATTAAAAATATTAATAAAAAAATTCAGATACCCGAACACGACACGAATCCAAATTGAACCCAACATGAAAAGGATATTTTATAAGAACTGAACCTGATCCGAACTTAAAATTTAATACCCGAACCCAATCTAAACCCGCAAAAACCTGGATGGGCCTTATATAAGTAAATTCAAAATACCTAAAACCCAAAAAAACTACCTCATTGGGATATCAAATACCCAGGGCTAGTTTGCTTAACCTCCTCATTTTTTGTAATTCATAATGTAATATTGATCCCCTCGTCTTGAGTTTCTTTACCCTAACATACTGTATGGTATTATTTTTTCTTTGTCAAACTGTGATTGGCAACCTTTTTATTGGTTTAAAATTAGACTTTACATATCCTTTCAATAATAGACTTATGGCCTATAGCCCTTTTGAATTCCTACAATAAATGTTTTTGAACGTATTGTATTGATTATAGTTTTAACGTAAGCAAATAGCTGTTTTAATTTTTGTTATTTTTTCTTTGGTTTTTTTTGTCTAACAAGTAATCATTGGATCGACAACAAATCCTCATTCATAGCCTAAATTATCCAAATGGAGCAGAATGAGATTTGATTTCACCAGCTCATGCCTAACTAAATCATGGGCAAGTTAAATGAATCATCTATTTCTTGGCATTATTTTTTTTTTTTGTAATGTTATTTTAAGGTATATCTTTTTCTTTTTGGATTATTATTTTCTTGATGTAGTAATTTTTGAAATTATTGCTGATGTAACAACAATATAGAATAGTTTAGAAAAGTGAGGTGGATAACCTCATTTTATTAGTATATAGATTAATCTTTATTGTGTTGGCTTGCAATAATATTCATTAAAAAATTAAGAAAAATACGATATTGCTTTTTTTCTCAACCATAGTAATATTGATATTAAGAATGGTGATTACATACTAGGAATTGGTAAGGTAAAACAATTCATACAATAGTGACTTTAAAACTAATTCCTAAAACTCTTGAATCCTAAGAACGAGATAAAGCTAATGTTTTGAGGGAAATGTATTAATAAAACCAGTTACTCGAAATAGCTAAACTTACCATTCCCGAAACCTAAGCAATCAAAGCAAATGCGTAATGAAAGCAAATGCGTTAGCAAAATAAACAAGAAACATTGAAAAATAAAAATAAAAAGGAAGTCCAAAATCAACCGTAATGGATCATATGAAAATCAAGTCAGGCCCATTGTAGCCAACTCTTTCCCTACCAGAACCCTAGCCGCTTATCGGGAGAGGTAACCCGCCGCCTACTGTAAGAAGTCCAAGTTGCCACCGAAGAAAGAAGAGATCGGAGTACATGTAGTTGTTGCTTTTGACTAGAGTTCCTAAGAAAGACACTAAACTGCTTACAGAGAAACCAAGAGAAGCAAGAAACCAGATGGGTTGAGAGAAAGGAGAGATCCGCCATTCGGAGATCAAATCTAGACCAGCACATATCCTCGAGTGCGGTGGAGATTTTCCGGAAACAAAAAGGTGGATGACGCCATGAATGACTTAAAACAAAACCATCCTCGAGATTGAATCGTTTTGACATCGGTCAAAATCGACGAAGCTCTCTCGAAACTTACCATCTCGCCGACATCACAGTACCATCAGAATGAGCTGGCACAGCTCTTCTCGGCAATAGAAGTAAAATCCTAGTCTAGGGCTCACCAGTGGGGGAGGCTTTAAAACCAATACGAGGTGGAGTGTCCTCTAGATCTGAGACCGTTGTCGCCTCTACCAACCTCTGCCGGCGAGCCGCTGTAATCTCACCAGAGGAGACCTAAATCTGTAAAAAAAGAAAACCCTGAGAAGAAAATCTATGGCTCAAGAAAGAGATTCTGGGCGAGAGACAAGAGGAGAGGAAAAAAGAAAACTAAGGGGATCCTTCCCGGCCACCGATGGCGAGCAGCGGCGACCGGAGACGAAAAAGCGGAAGAGATCTGAGTTTTTTTTAGATATAATTTTGCTATATATCTAACTACTGATTATTATTATTATTATTGAAAAGAAAAATGAAATCCAAAAACGTAATAAAATTTAAAAATTTGGTAGATAAATAAATAAAACACATTTTAGTGACGAACTCGACTCATAGTTTAGTGATGAATGATTCATCCTTCGAAATGCTTTAGTGGAAAAGATTTGTTAAAAAGAATATAGTATGCCAGAGTTTCATGTAAGCAGGACTACAAGTATCCTATAAAATGTCAAAAAGAAGTTTGTTTGT
Source organism: Lepidium aucheri (assembly GCA_900406435.1). NCBI lineage: Eukaryota > Viridiplantae > Streptophyta > Magnoliopsida > Brassicales > Brassicaceae > Lepidium > Lepidium aucheri. Next base: position 4,075 of record OVBA01003030.1, on the reverse strand, counting down.
TATTTTGTAAACTATGGTGCAAAATTAAAGTTCAAGCCCAAGTAATAGAACTTTGTCTTGTTGGTTTTCTGAGAACGAAATTCAGTTTCTCTCGGTAAAATTCTTGTAGTATGTGAGTGTAGAGCATGTCTTGATACGTGTCTGTTTGATTCAGAATTCACACGGAGAGCCACAACTTGGTGCTTGTCTGGTCATGCAGTATTTTGGAATTATAAGTCTTGTGCCATGAACCCGTCAGCTATCCATGTTTCAAACCAATCTTGTCGATAATCCTGATTATATAATTGTGATAATCTCCCACTACCACATAAATTTGATATTACCAACAGTGGCAGGTCTGAAGGTAGTGAATCCATCAACACTATTCAAACTGTTAAAGAGTGATTCAAAGTTTGGAGCTAATGGGGTGTTAAAGTATTTTCAGTTTTTAAAAAAAAAAAAATTTAGTTGTTCTAATTTTATAGTTTTATTGTAGGATTTAATGAATCCAGAGTTTTTATATTTTATATATTCATGTAATATGGTTCGGTGTTAAGTAGACAAGTGTAGACTAAAGATCAGAGAATAAAACACACTATTCAATAAGTGTTATATTTTATTCTCTGTTTGAACATCTCTGTCTCACCAACATTGTGGTATCAAAGTAAAGTTGGTAAAAATGGTCACCTTTGGAGTCTTAAGGTGAAAACGATGTTTAGATCTCAATACGTTTGGGATTTGGTGGAGTCTTAGGAAAACATTTTTCATATGAAGGGAGTGTAACAAGGACATAACATTTTTTTATATGGAACTGACAATTGATTATGACCGTCATAGAGGCCAGTCTTATATATTTGGTTAGTCAGGCAACAGAGGTACATACAAAAGCAATATTGAATGTCATTATTGCAACAAGAATAATCATTAGCAAGTTGACTGTTGGAAGAAACAAAGATAAGAGAAGCAAGCAAGCTTTCGTTGAGAAAGAAGATGTCTAGCCTAGACTTTTCATGGCATACATAAGTCTAGATGTGTCCAGAATAGTTTGGTATTTGGACAGTGGTTGTTTTAATCACATAACATGCATCAAGTCATTGTTTAAAGAGATAAATGAGCCTAACAAGCTAAAGATGAAGCCTGGAGAAGACAAAGAAGTTCAAGTTGAGGGCAGAGGAGATGTGACTGTCCAGAATGGTGATGGTAAGATCAAACTAATATATGATGTGTATTACATTCCTAATTTAGCGCATAATTTGTTAAGTGTTGGGCAGATGGTGGAAAACAGTTGTTCTATTTTCTTTAGTGGGAATGTGTGAGTTATCAAAGATAACAAATGTGATTCCACGTTAGTAGTGGTGAGAAAGACATCTAACAATCAATATCCATTAGAACTATACTGTATTGAAACAAATGCTATGGTTTCCAAGGTTGTGGAGGATTCTATATTGTGGTACTTACGTTATGGGCATCTACATGAGAATGGGTTAAAGGTCGTCAATCAAAAGGATATAGTGATTGGTTTACCAAAGATCAATTGTGAGATTATGGAAGTGTTCATTGATACATATGTTGAACAAACAGAGAATCAAAGTCCAGCTGAATCTGAAGCTAATACACTAGCAAGTTCAGCTAGTTCACCTAATTTCAGTAGTAGCAATGAGTCAAGCAGCAGTTCAGATGGACATTGTTCAAGTAACCTCAAAAATTCAAATCCTTGCAAGAAATTTATGAGGTACAACAAGCTCTTTTTACTTCTGCACCAGAAACTTTCGGTGATGTAGCATAGATAGTAGAGTGACAAAAAGCAATGGATGAAGATATAGCATCCATAGAGAATACGCAAACTTGACAGCTACTTAAGCTTCCATTTGGTGTGAAGTGGGTGTTTTTAACAAAATATCATGCAAACGGTAGCATTCAGAAGTACAAGGCAAGGTTTGACACTGTAAGAACCCTACTTGTGTAGAAAAAAGATGAGAAAATATAAATTATTCAATAACGTGTTATGTTATATTCTCTGTTTGAACATCCTGTCTCGCCAACACAAACTACCAATTATAATGGTCAAGTCATTGCCATCACCAACAAGCATTAAGTTATCCTTCATTGTAAACTCTTTTCTTCACATAAATAACATATCGTGATTTGCTATTTTCCGTTGTTGCATCCATTGCTTCATTTACTGTTTTGAACTCCCCGGTGCCGTTTTTAGTTTGATTTAGCATATAAAAGGAACTGAATAGTACTTGCTCATGGAAGACTGGATGAAGGCACATATCATTGTATATAGTTAATAACATAGAAATCATTTCCACTATAGTCGGTAGTGTGTTTTGTCCAAAAGTAACATATTTATCTGATTTAATGGTATGATTTGATTAATTATAAAAGTATTGAGTAGCATCGTTAAAATGCTTGTGTTTAAGTATTTACCAATGGTTGCTTAAATACATGCTTTAATGATTTAGAGTAAAGGAATTTGTATGAAAGTCTCAAAGAAATAACAGGAAAGCATCTATAAATGTTTACAGCTTTGCCGAATGTGTTTGCATCTGCTAACTGCGTCGTTAAGTAAAATGCGCAGAAATATGAGGAGTGGTCTGAACAAAAGTTGTTTACATTGGGTGTAGCGCCAATGGACCATGTGATCATCATGAATGAGGAACCCTCAGCTATTACGAGTGATAGTTCTGCAACTGATAAATCCTGTTATGAGACTTGGGAGTGATCTAAGAGCATCTCCATCAGTGAACCCCACTAGGAGATTCACCAAAAATATATATATATATATATATATATATATGTTAGAAATTAAAAAGAAAATTAAAAAAAAAAATTTAAAATCGACCAATCTGGGTTCGCCTTTTTTAATATTATTATTTTTTAATTTTTTTTTTTTTTTT
>OVBA01003029.1:0-30454 GCA_900406435.1 Lepidium aucheri | reverse complement strand
TTAATACCTACCAAAACCGACCACATGTATATATATATTTTTTTATTAAATATATATATACGTGGTCGGTTTTAGTGGGATTTATTTCCAACCAAAACCGACCAATATACAAAATCCCGACCAAAACCGACCACTATATATGTTGGTCGGTTTTCGTGGGTTTCATTAGCTACGAAAACTGACCGAGATTTATTTTCCTACGATAACCCATCGTTATCGTTAGAGTCGTGGGTTTTCGTCGGGTTTTCTTAACCAACAAAAACCCACAACTTTTTTTCCGTAGGAAAATGCCTTGTTTTCTTGTAGTGCCACTTTACTTGCTTGGTTACCTTTTTTTGACTTAATTAGATTTAAGTACACCTCATGGTCTAATAATGTATGTGCAGACTTGTTGGCTAGGAAAATACTTAGTAATTTCAATTATGACTGGAATCTGTTCGAGGACTGCCTAGAGAGTTCCTTTGACAGTGTGTAATGAATAAAATAAACGTTTTGATGGAAAGAAAAAAAAACTTATCCGCGAGATCGATCCGAATTCTTATCATTGTTATAGAACTGAAGGGAGAGAACCAGGGCCTGAACAGGGCCCAGCGTTAATATCCAAATACTTTGGGCCCAAATCGAAGAACATTTTGCCTTTGTTTGAATATCCGGTATGAACTAAACCGGAAAAGGAGGGCAATTTCGTAGTCTTGTTAATTTCCTTAAACCCTGTGTCTGAGTGATATTTCTACACTACTCATCTCATATCGAGTCATAACCCTAATTTATTTCCACGCCTTCGTCTTTGTCTTCTTCTTGTTCTTCAACAGGAAGTTAAGAGGCAATAATGGATGTCGAAGGCGAAGATATCTCTAGAAGACTCCACGTGAAGTTCGTGACAAAGCTTGACCATCCGTATAAAGTTCCGGTCAACTCCGTCGCCATCCCTTCCAATGTCACTCGTCTCGGTCTTTCTACCATTGTCAATTCTATTATCGAATCCGGTAGTGTATTCTCTCTCTCTGTTTATACCTCGTTGCTACTGGGACGCTGGTAGTAGACTTGTCTATGAACTAATTATTACTTATGATTTAAAGGTGTACATGATAAATGAACTTGTTTGCATTATGTGAAATATCTCATGGTTAATGTAGAATTGGGTTTTGATTTCCGGATATTTGTTTCTCGCATGGACGAACAGGAAATCCTGTGTGGAAAAGTGAGCCATTTGATTTCCTGATTGATGGGGAGCTTATGCGAATGTCACTTGAAGAGTTTCTTCTGGCAAAGGGAATATCGGCGGTAATGTTTTTGACTTGTAATCAACCACTAAACACACCGACTAGTTGTTATTTGGAACTTCTTTCTATTATTATTTCGTGAGGCATACCTAATTTGTTGTTTACATTCAATGTGGCGGCTGTTCCCAGCTCTTTAGCTTAGAAAAATATACTAAGTTAAATTTATGGGTTTTTGCAGGAACGAACTCTTGAAATCGAATACATAAGAGCTGTGACACCACGGAAGGAGGAAGAACCCTCGTTGCATGATGACTGGGTCAGTGCAGTGGATGGTTCTTCTCCCAGGTTTCTTTCATACTCCATTATTTATTATGTAGAACGGCTCCATAAGTTGGCATGTTGTATGACTTTTTCTATGACACCAGTAGTTTGACTAAAAACTTCTTATTACATTTTTTGCACAACCACCTGTCATTTGATGCTATATGGAAAATCATAGAGCTTTTTTATACTGTAGTATACCATACCCTCATTGTTCTTAGAACTATACTTAACTGGTTTCTACTGTTGATCTTTGTGTAAATTAATCACCATTCAGTGATCTCAATTAAGTCATTTGTGTTAGTGGTGGTTGTCCTGATCTCGTTATTGTCATTTGCAGGTTCATATTGACCGGTTGCTATGACAGCCTAGGAAGGTAATCACTTGACTCATCTATTCTATCTTGTAGTATGCATTTGCTTATCTTTTGTCTTTTTCTATTGGTTTCAACGTTTGCAAGAATCTTAAATTGTTTAGTTTTTCTTTGGATAAGGGTATGGAGCTCTGCTGGATTCTGTGCACACATATTAGAAGGCCACTCTGGCGCAATCTCTTCTGTTGCCGTAGTTAACACCAGAGGTATGATCATAGCATGAGAAATCCTTACTTTGCCTCTTCCATACTAGCAAATGATATTAATAGGAAATTTTTTTTCTGGTTTGCTCATCAATCACTTCTTTTATGTTGCTTTTGACTCATGCATCCAGATCCAGGAACTGTTACTGTAGCCACTGCCTCTAAAGATCGAACATTAAGATTGTTTAAGGTGAATAAAGATACTATGTCATACTTAATACTAAGGGCTAATTTTCCATCCGACTAAAGTCATCTCTTCCCATATGAAGTTTGATACAGATGAATCTGTTGACTCTACTACAAAAGTTAGAGCGTACAAGATACTGCGTGGGCACAAGTCGTCAGTGCAAAGTGTTTCAGCTCAGAAATCCGGGAACATGGTTTGTTGTTACCCCTCACACTCAACTTGTATTTTTTAATTGAGACTACTTTTGCTATTCTTTATCCAGCTAACCACCTCTTTTTTTGTAAAATGTAATTTAGATTTGCTCGAGTTCATGGGATTGCACAATCAATTTATGGAACACAAATGAGTCTACCACAGAAGGGGAGTCAGTATCAGTTAAGAAAAGAAAAGGGCATAACCAGGCCGAGGAATCTCAGTCAGAGGTACCTGCAATAAAGTTTGGATGATATGCAAACTCTTGCAAAACGTACAATCTACTCTTCAATTTAAGAGAAAGAGAGAGATGCACTCCAACAGTTGTATATTTGTTAGAATATTCAATTTTTTTTGCAGGGAGAGGCAGTGACTACACTCGTTGGCCACACACAGTGTGTCTCATCAGTTGTTTGGCCAGAGCATGATGTAATTTATTCTTCTTCATGGGACCATTCCGTAAGGAAATGGGATGTTGAGACAGGGAAAGATTCATTGAACTTGGTATGCCTTTGCTCTTTCTTTTTCTCTCTCATGAATATAGGCACTGACTAAATATGTTGCTGTAAAACTCAGTGCTTCAAAATTGTGTACGGAAAATTAGAGCCGGTTTGTTTCTGTCAAATTGTAGTTCTGTGGAAAAGCTGTCAATACAGTAGATGTTGGCGGTGAAGGTTCTGCACTTATAGCTGCTGGTGGCTCAGATCCAGTCCTCAGAGTATGGGACCCTCGTAAGCCAGGTGAGAGGGGGTCAGATGAATACACGCAAAGTCATCTAACAGCAGGGGTTTTATTGCTTGGTTGATATTCTCCCTTCATTTACTCTATAGGAACATCTGCCCCGGTTTTTCAATTCTCGTCACACTCATCATGGATTTCAGCGATTAAATGGCACAAAAGCTCTTGGTTTCACTTGCTCTCCGCTTCCTATGACGGCAAAATTATGCTCTGGGATCTCAGGACCGCTGTCAGTACACATACACTCCTTTTCGTTATTAGCAATTTTTTCACTTTGAATCTAATGGCATTCCTCCTTTTTCAGTGGCCTTTGTCAGTTATCGAGACACACACGGATAAGGTTGGATTAAACAGAATACTATCGTCTAGTGTTGACAATATGATCATCTATTCTTCTAGTTGTTTTTGTTCTGAAACTGTTTAAACAATCTTGCTCTTAAAGGTTTTAGCTGCTGACTGGTGGAAAGGAGAGAGCGTAATCAGTGGCGGAGCAGACTCAAACATGCGAATTTCTTCCGGAATCGCAATTTCTTAGGTCTGAAATCCCAAGTATTTAGACTATTTCTTATGAGATCGGAAAATCGAAATCGTTTTTAACTAATTCTCTTCTTACATGAAATGTGGAACTCAGAAATACACTCTGTTTCGATGGGACCCAAACTTATCGATCAACGAGTAGCGATCCTGGTATGAGACTATTCTTAGTTCTGGAGAAGAAAGCTTATTGAAGGTTTTGTATGCTCTTCATAAAAAGAGCTTTGCTTTTATTGTTTAGTAAAACCGATAATAGAAGAGAAAAAAAATGTATTAGCTCATTTGGTGTGCCATACTGAATACTAGTGTTGTGGTGCAATATGTTTATTAGTTTCGACTTTCTGTCATACTACAAAGCCAAAAGCTTGTCATAAATTACTCATTACTATATTAGATCGTATATAACATCATTTAAAAACATTTTATGTTGACAAACCGTATCGGATCCAAAGAGGTATTAATTGTGAGGAGGGTTATAGTAGGTGCGGGGCAGAGAAAGAGACTGTGTTATCTAGGATCTCTTCCGCTTTGGATATTTTTCCACGATAGTCAGTTTTTGCGAATTTAGAGGAGAATTTAGACTACTTATTATGGACAATTTTTGAATATTTTTATCTTGACTTATCTGGTATTTATAGAAAGCAGGAAACAATTTTTTGTGTTCTTAAATGCGGATAGGGACCAGCTATGATGGCATATGACACTCAACAAAGTTCAGAACCAGTATCCAGTTTGGGATTTACTCAATATTCACTCGATAGCACCTGAGGATATCCTTTGGAGATACTTAGCAATCTTTCTTGTTTTCATAGGACATTGATGTTTTGTAGATGAATTCTGGAAGGAATCATAATTATTCTCCAGGATAAAATGGTTCAGTTTACAATGGTCCATCAGGTATCAATATGGGAGCATGAGAGATACGGAGGTGTTTATCTTCTTTACACACATCGGTTACAATATGCAATATGCAATTAAACCGAGTCAAATTTTTCCTAAAAAATGGGTTACAATATGCAATTTAAAGATAATTAGAATACTCATTTATAATTAATATTAAATTTTATAATTAGTTGTTTCTTATATTTTAAAGCGGAAGACATTTTTATTTTGATTGTGTTATAAACTTTAGGATAAAATTAACATAAGGTTTATAACAACCCCTAAAAATATGATCAAGGTAGTTTTGTGACAGATTTTTATATAAAAAATCAAATGTAACAGAAAAAATTCTAATAAAACTTATATTTAATATATAAAAACCATTTCAATTATAAATTCGGTTATTGATTCAATTCTGGTTCGGTTTTGGATTAGATTTTTCTGGTATATAGATTTAGGACGTATTCTGGTGTTTTGTCGGATTTGGTTTATCTAATTTGGTATTTTGGTTATTTTGGTTTAAGACATATTTGGATATTTTATTTTTCAGATATAGTTTGGTACGGTATAGATCGAGTTTGGATTCAGGTAGTTTTATATAAAAATTCAAAATTTGAAAAATAATAATAATAAAAAACTCTAAACTTTGGTTATTAATTGGTTCAATATCGGGTTTGAGTTCATTTTTTTAAATATATAGGTTTATGACCTATAGAGTGCTTTGTCAGGTTTGTTTTGGATTAGATTCTTCTAATTCAGGTTGATACCGTCAGTAGAAATACCTAAGCGAAGGTTTCTAGGTTCCATAGCGAACTCTAGCCACTTGTCATTCACCTCAGCCCAAGTTATAGAGTCCACTGGGTGTCGCATTGTACCATCTTCAGTTGCATTGCTAAAATGCCAATGCAACTCCTCAACAGTCCTTCTTGATCTAAACATTCTCTGGAACTTTTTCTTGATTGGAAAATATCTAAGGACCTTCACAGAAATTCCTTTCTTCACATTGCCACTATGTTTATCAACTTCCCATCTTGAAGCACTACATCTAGGGCATGTTTCAAGCTTTTATCGTATTCCGTCCTAAGTCATTCTTGCATGTGTGAATGCAATCATAACCAAATCCAAAAATCTTTAAAGAATTTCTTTACATTGTCTGTGGACTTTGGAAGCACATTGTCAGCTGGTATCATCTCATGGATCATCTTCAAAAGCTGATCAAAATAATTTTCAGATATTCCACTTTTCACCTTTATCCGATAAAGATAAATGATTGCAGATACTTTAGTATAACTGAGACAGGTCGGATACAGAGGTGTCTCAGCTTCACTTTACTTCTTACTAAATTCAGACTNTTCACCATTGTGAAACAGAGATCCAGTAGGCTTCGGTGATTGTGGACTATCTTCATCATCTCCATAAACAGTCCTAAACAAGTCACACACATCCAAACCAGAATACTGACCATCATCCTTCTTAGTTTCATTTGTGTCTCCATGCATACTCCACGATACACTCCTCTTGTATTTATGATCCATCCTTCCACTAACTAAATGATATAATACTGTTCCTACTGGTTGATGACTAACATTGCGGCAATCAATGCATGGGCAGAGAATCTCAGAAGGGTAACCTAGAGATTTTACTGATGAATTCACAAAATTTGGGCGCCTTCAGCGTATTTAAGGCTATTCATGTAAAGAACACCAGTGTGTAAAACTAAATTATAACAAAAAAACACAATTGACATGTAAAGTATAAAAAGTATGATAGAGATCTCCTTACCTAGCTAACCAAACCCATGACTTCTCTATATTACACCAAACACAACAAAGCTCTACGACCAATTATAAACATACATTAAAATGAAACAAATTGGCGAGACTCGCAAAATTACTAGCATTTATTGTTTCTAAAGAAACATATCACATCGGCAATTAGAGAAAGGAATCAAAAGACTAACCCTTGATGTATACAAAACAGAAAAGATCACAATCACTCACAGCAAAACCAATTTTGCACAGTTTAACACAGACAAACCAGAAGCAGAATACTTGATTACAAGTCTCTAACAATGTTTTAAGAGTCAATATTTTAACAATTCTAAACACATGGCTATGAAATCATGGTCATAAACTTAAGAACAATTTGTTGTTCTTAGAATTAGGATTAACTTTAAACAGAAGAAACTGATTCAATATAATAACAACAAACCTTAGAATTAGGATTAACTTTCAGAACAACTTCATGACCTTTCATGCACTCATTAAACACAAACCAGAAACAATTTCTACCACAAATTCACTTCAATACAAAAATAAAAGTGTTCTAGCTTTCACATACCAACATAATCAAACAAGAAAGCGTTAGACCTAGAAAATAGTTTAAACAAGACAAAGTTAAAGCATAAAGAGTTTAGAGAGTCTAGTGGTAAAGTGTATCATACCTAAGGATGAAGGCTCTCACGAATCTACAAAGAAAATAGGAAAAAACTAAATTAAAATTGGAAACAATTGGAAATCAAAACCCAATTTAAACCATAAAGAAACTACTCATTACCTTCGACAATTGAGAAATCAGATCTAGAAAGCTACCTGCAAAATTCGTACAAGAAATTGAAAGAAATTCAGAAATTGAAGTACTACTCGATGACTACAAACTATGCATGAAGAAGAAGAAGAAACTTTTACCAGTTCCTTTAGCTGACAAACTTTGGAAATCAATTATCGATTGATGGCTTAGATTCATGTAAAAAGAGAGAGCAAATCGCAAAAGGTAAGAACCCTAAATCGAAAGAAATCCAGAAATTGAAATACTATTCGATGACTTCACATGAAAAAGAAAAAACTTTTACCTGTTCCTTTAGCTGAAAAACTTCGCAAATCAATTATCGATTGATGGTTTAGTCAATTTCAAAGACATATTCCTGTAAAAAGAGTGAGCAAATCGCAAAAGTTAAAATAGCAAATCGATAAAAATTCCTAAACCCAGAAACATACTCTTACCTTACAATGAAGAACAAAGAAAAACTATGATTTTACCTATGCAAAATTAGAATCGATCTTGTCTCTCTCAGAAATTTTATCTAAGAACTTGGAAGAACAACAAAAGCTACAGAGGAAAAGAGCAAGTAAAGGGAAAGCTAAAGGTCTTGGGTGTTTTTTTTCCTTAGTATTTTTTTTAGTAAAAATACCAAAATTATCCCGCTTAAAAAAATCAACATCCAGCTTTCACATTTCATAGCACAAATTAAATGGCACATGCAATCTTAAACAAATCCACATTCCCGCTTAATGCCAATTTTTTACAAGGCCAACATTTTATAGCATTATCAAATTTGAGCGCTATGAAAAATTGACCTAAACTCTATTATTGCGGAAAATTCAAAAAAACTATTATTATGTGCTATATATGCTTCAATTTCTTGTAGTGAACAAAAGATAAAATTTAAATAATGGAAAAATAGTAAGCACTTATAGTTATCCAATTATTTATTAGGATATCAGTTAAGTTCCACGCTGCGTTTCATTAAACCAAAAGAACTAATCCCCAGTTCTAAGATAAACCCTAAAATCGATTTCTTCTTTCTCCTTCTTTATCTCGTCCTTCTTTTTCTCGATTTCTTCCTTCTCCTTCTCGATTTATTCCTTCTCCTTCTCCATTTATTCCTTTATCCTTCTCGATTTCTTCCATTGGTAATATAATGAGCTCAATTTCTTCTTCTCGTTCACACAATTCACGAATTCCCACTAAGTGTGATTGTGGATTAGATGTTAAAATCTTAACATCAGAGAGTAAGGACAATCCTGGTAGGCCTTTCTTCCATTGTGTAAGTCAAAAAGATGTTATAATTTAGTTCTTATGAGTAATTGGAATGTAATTTTGCAGTTTTATTTTATGTGAATTTCGATTTAAATCACTTTGTTTTTTGTTAGAGCCATTTGTTTAAATAGGTTGAGGATGTCGTTTATGAAGAGGTAAAATTGACTTTGTCAAAAGTAGACGCAATGGAGCATGAAATTTGTTCAATCAAATCTGAACTTGAGTTACTCAAAGCTGTGATCGATGATCTAAAGAAAGAGCAAGATGAGAGCAAATTACCATAAAAGAATTAAACATGAAGACCAAACGGCTGCTGCTTGTGTTCATTTTTCATAGTTATTGTTATTGTTGTCCTTTTAAGGTATTTAGTTGAAGGAAAGATCATGTTTCACCCAAACATATAATTCACTCAAAATTTTTGTAATGCAATGGGTAATGTGTTTCTATTTCAGCTTTTATCAGCTGTTTCTTTGAGTTAATATCATTTCATTGGTGCTTAAAATTTATAAAGAAAGATAGATATCACAAAGAGAAGTAGTCTTCTATAGCAAATAGATGTATCAATTAAAACATTCAAATAGAAGTATCAAATAAAACATTCAAAGAGAAGTACCAAACAAACATTCAAATATAAATGTCAAATGAAACAGTGAACATGAAATGGGATTATGAAATAGTCTTTTTGGACAGGACATGAAGTTGGATCAACAATGTCCGTGTGGGAGAATTTGAAGTTCTTGTGCCCCTTATGTGCTTTGACTGCCTTGTAACTCCTAATTGTCAACATGATACAAAACACAGAAAGATAAGTGACACAACCATACACAACAAATGTAAAAAGTCAACACAACATAAATTGTAAAATCTGAACCTGATTTTTTCTTGGTCATCCTTGTTTCCTCTTTGGTGCACTCCCCCGCCGTTTGTTCTTACAAGAAGTCTTTATCATGTCTTTCCTTGTTGCAATTAGAACACATTATTAGATGACGAGATAGTCTTGCGCTACTCATTGAGGATGATACAGATTCATACCGACCTTTCTTTCTAGCATAATAAGAAGGCTTATCTGGATTGCATTTTCTAAATGGTGGTGGGAAAACTCCCAGCCTATTCAGTTTAGGCCACATCATGCTACCTTAGACAGGCCTATTCCCATCTTTGTATATGCCAAATAATATCCACTAACAAAGCTTTCTATTTACTGTTTTGTCTTAATAATTACACCTGTTCCATGAATACATGGAATCCTAGTCAGCTGCCACTTCCTACACCCACTAGTAAACTCATTCATGTCTACTCTGTAGCTATTTCCAGCAATGTCAACCTCGTACAAGTTGTTTCTAACAGACAGAATTGTGCAAGCTTATGACCCTTGAATCATTCTTTCTATTTCAGCATGTGCTCTCTTTGTAAATCTTGTCATCAATCTACCAGCCAGCTTTGAACACTTCTCAGTCCTAACCGTTGTTTGCCTCTTAATGTCTTCTAACATATCTAGCAATGGTTTTTTCCTAGCTTGCTTAATCGTTCTATAAACAATTTACTCAAGTTGTTCAACACATCAATGCTGAAGGTACCTGTCCTAAAGAACGCCCTAGACCAAGTCTCACGATGTGTGCCTTGTAGAGACGAATAGGCTTGCGGATTGTACCTTCTCAAAGATTCTATATGGAGTGCAAATTCCCTTTGAGTATAGATGTGGGCAATCTTCCAATAGAGCGCTGCAACTCCATGTCATGGTTGCCTCTCTTCCAATTCTCTAAAATGTGTCTTGCACATTGTCGATCTTCAGCTTGTGCAAGGAGATTATTGACAACATTAACTAAACCCTGAAGATAGAAAAAAGGGACCAAACTATTAATAACAGAAATTAACGAGACACAAAATCCTGCAAGTAACAAGACACAAAAAACCCGCAAGTAACAAATCATAAACTCTAAACAAAATCAACAAAACCAACGCAACCTGCAAGTAACAAGATACGTTTGTTTACAACAACATTATCATAAGTGCAGCATAATCAACACAAAATAAAAGTTTGTTTACAGCAACATCATCTAAAGTTTTCTTACAAAAAGTAACAGCAAAATCAACGCAAGAAATATAACAAACTTAAGTGCAACAACATCGTCAAATATGAATTCAAACATAGGAATCTTATCATCGTTACAGATATCATCACCACTCTCATCTCCATCGCTATCACCTTCAGTGTCATCTTCTTTTCCAGCTTCTGCAAATTGAGAGGCAAAATCTTCGCACTCTTCTTCATCCATATCTAGTCGATCTCCATCTTCTTCAACGTAAGTCTCTTCTTCATACTCTTCTTCTCCATCTAGCTCGTCATCACCTTCACACTCTTTCAGATTCCCTCACTACTTCTTTTGGCTTATGTACTTGAGTTTCTCTTTGCTTCTCCAACTTGTTTTCCGTTTGAGATGTGGACAACGATGGAGGAAGATGAAGACGAGGCGGTGATAGCTTCCGATTTCCTTTGCACCATCTTCGATTCGATTTTTTTATTCTTGATTTTAAACTGAAGAACAAAAAAAGATGAGGCGGTGATAGCAAAATGATTTTAGGGTTTCAATAGAAATCGATTTGGGGATTTTTGTTGTTCTGTTTTAATGAAACACATTGTTTTGCTTAACTGATGTTATTAACATCAGCTAAACAAGGTTTATAAATTTGGTTAATTAAATAATGAAATGTTTACTTGGGCGAGTCAACCCAAAATTTGGTGTTTTTTAAAAGTCAATATTAAATTAATATTTAATCAATCACCTCCTTAAGTCAGATGTTTAATTTAATGATTTTTGGTAAGTACCATGTCAAATTGATAATTTTCTCATTTTACAATTAGAAATAAACATTTATTCGGTTTAACTTAATCTGCAATATATAAATTTTTTCCAAAATTTGTATACTTGGGAATATTTTGAGTAGATTTGGTTAGTTTTCCAACAACTCTAATTTCTTTTATGCGTACTGAACTCAGATTTGAATGGTTGTCTTGTTCAAGATAGGACATATTGTTAATTTAGTTTATCGATCGAGCCTTATCAATCCACCTGACAAAAAAGTTTTTTTTGTAGTAGAATATTGTTTCAAAATAACGAGGATTACGAGAATATACTATTATTAAAGTAGAAATACGTTTATTAAATATAACATTTAAGTTGTCAATAATTACATGAACGCCATTGAGTAAAAGGACAAAAGTAAAAACTGTTTAAGGGTATTTTGGTCAATTGATTTTTATATATTTAATTTGATATAATAAATACAATTATATATTAGTTAAAAAAATTCTCCACGTTCATATAAAGTTCTCACTTTCTGATAAAATCATGTTGAATTTATATTTTAAATTATTCTCTGACAAGCATCAATTTATAAATTATGGAGAGATGAACGAACATCTTCATCGCAATACTCATATCCAACCTGTGATTAAATCAACAATCAAGAGCCGTATATCCTTCCTTCACTCATTAAATCCGGTGAACTCCATTCAAATCATGTAGGCTTGGTTCCTTTTGGCTTGATGGCAACATTATTCTTAGACGGTGATTCATCACTTCGACTTCTTCTTCTCTAATGAATTTGGATGTACGCATGGTTAAACGTATGTGTTTCTTATAATGCTCCGACTGTCATCTTAATGGGCCTCACATCCTTTTTGGGCTTGTAGGCCCACCTTATCGGTCAACAAGTCAGTACGCTACATCCGGGAGGCTTTAAAGAGTTGTTTACCGACCCTACAAATCACTACATGGTCTTTTCTTGTGTTTTGTCCTCACTCACACGGTTCCTAAAATCACTTCCCAGAAGGTCACTCATCATTTGACTACTCTAGCTTAAGCACGCTTAACTCTGGAGTTCTCTCTAGACAAATGGCCGAAAAGATAAGTGCACTTTGTTGACATAGGTGGCCAAATCAATTCTTTTAAACCTCTCCGCATGCACCACTACATATCATATATCCTGAAAACGGGGTGTTACAATTCACCCCCACTAACAGACCGCAACGTCCTTGTTGCGTACCAAGATCATTACCCCCTTAACGGTGTGAGCCTTTGTGTCTTCACACACGTCTGGGTTTGATTCTGATACCACTTGTAACGCCCCGACCGTTACCTTAATGGACCCACATCCTTTACGGGCCCGTAGGCCAACTTTACCGATTGACAAATCGGTACGCTACGTCCAAAAGACTTTAAAGAGTTGTTTACCAACTCTACAAATCACCACATGATCTTTCCCCGTATTTTGTCCTTACTCACACAATTCCGAAAATCACTTTTCGGAAGGTCATTTATCCTTTGACTACTCCAGCTCAAGCACGCTTAACTCTGAAGTTCTCTCTAGACAAGTAACCGAAGAGATAAGTGCACTTTGATGACATAGGTGGTTAAATCAATTCTTTTAAACCTCTCCGCATGCACCACTACATATTATATTTTCTAAAATCTGGGTGTTACATTTCTTATTGGGCTTCATTTAGATTATAAAATGTGGGTTTTATATCTCATTGCTTTAGTAAAACAATTTAGCAATTTGCTCTTTTAATATTATAGTAAATGTTTTACTAAAATAAAAAGAGAGCATTTTACATCAAGAAAGAGAATAAAACTTGTTTTCTAGAGAGATCGTTTCATATTTACTTATTGACTGTTGGATGATTTTGCTGAATATATGCAAGTTTTGTAAAAATTAGAGATATGACATGAGTTTTCTGTAAATTAATAATCTAACTATAAGCCCTACAACTAAACTAGCATTGAGAACGAAATGCCCTATAGCCACTCCACATCATAAAAATATATTATAGGAGAATATTTGGGAGTCTTCTCTAGGGGACACAAGCATTTGAAGACTGCAATTTTGCGTCAGAAGGAAAAGGAGAAAGACATATTGAGGAGGGAGACAAACCACGTTGACCGTCAAAATAATGAAACAAAGTTCGAGCATGGTCATCAGAATAGTGAAACAAAGCTTAAGCATACTTAGGAGGCAACTCTGGAACTCAGCTACCAATGGCCTAATTGGGTGGCGGGACCAAAAATCGAAGGAGCTAAGCCAAGACCAAAATAGACAAACGCATACATGGAGTTGTTTATGATGATTAGGAAAACCTTGAATGGTATATGCCTGACAGAAACAGTTGGATTTGTTGGGGAAGGCGGCGGCGGAACGAAACCTGTGTGCAGAAATAAAAAGCTGAGGTAGGATGGATTGGTAAACAAAAGTCTGATCAGGGAATATGTAACTGGAATTACGGGCATATATTCATAGTTACATGTTTATTGAGGGTGTTAGATATAGTTAATGTCGGTACGTAAGTGTATAATGTCTAACATATCTGTCTCTGAGATCTTATCAGATACAGCTTTACAGTCTTTAATATCTCTTTATTGAGAGTTAGAACTATTGCACTAAGTTAGATACAAACAAGACAACTTATATGGGTATGTAAGTTACATGGTAGACATGTAATTAACGAGTAATGTATATATGTAATTTATCTGGTACATATGCAAGTATATGTAGAAAGCAAAATTTTATACGGGTGAAAAAGGGGACCGTGTTATACATGTAAGTAATGAGTAACATATGCATATACATATATGTTTATACAATTAGTGTACAAAAAAGATAACAGCAAGTATGTTTATACATTTAAGTTAAACGAGGTATGTAGACATGTAGGCTATATGTTAGACAACGTAATAATGTGTTTTTCTTCTTCTTTTCTTGTCTCGTCTTTTTCTGGAACTATTAATTATGTATATTGGGTACATGAAAAGCAACTAATGTTACGGAATGTTCTAATAGCAATTATATTTCATTTGTTAACATTTAAATTAGCAACTAACAATAGTAGTAGACCTACATACATTTGGATTAATGCGTAAATGATATTGTGTAGATTCAAGACCTTGTGCAAACCGCCTTTGAGTTAAATCAACATTTGCCATGAGTATGATGAGAATGAATGGCATCATTCGGCTACCGATCTTCTTTGTGGCTCCTCAAGTACGTTGCAAGAGCTTGACCTAAACTTCTACAGAATAAAGCCACACCCTTTTGATTTCCCTGAGAGATCTTATTAGATTCAGCCTTACATTCTCTGATTTCTCTTATCATATACAAATTTCCATATATACGCATATGAGATGACGACATTGACAAAGCAAAAAGAAATGCAATATCTAACTGATAACTTACACCCTCAACATAAATGTCAACAAAACCTTAAACTCATGACGTAAATGGTAGCACACCTACCTAACATAGATAGCAAATGGGATGACACCAATAAATCACACAAACTTTAAATCCCTAAATGATGACTTAGACCCCCAAATGATGACTTAAACCCAAACTATAGTGAGCTACACCCCTAATAGAAATGTTAACCGTAAGTTACATGAAACCACATCTACCTAACACAAACTGATTGGGACTATATCTGCCCAACACATCTTACACAACTAACATAAATTGTAATACATCTAATAAACAAAAATGTAACAGAGAGACAATAAGACAAAACGAATCTAGTAAGAAACATAAATACTATCACATGTGACTAACAACAAAAGCAAAGGGATGATGCAGTCATATTACAAATAATTTTAATCCCTATGATGCTTGCTTTTATCACTCAATTAAGTCAACAAATACAAACAAATGTTATTGCAAGCATTTGGGGTCCAAATTCACAAGAAACCTAGAACTAACACAATAAGACTCTAGGATTCTCACTTAAGCTAAAGCAATCCAAGATAGTGAAATTAAACTACAACTATTCAACCTAATTCAAAAACAAACAAAGCATTAACTAAACAAACTCAAACTCAAGAGCAACTAATACGAAAACAGAACAACAACGAAGCAAAGACAATTAAACTAAGGCGAATGCCTTTAGGCAAGTCAATTGATTCAAAGGGAAGGATAACTGATTGAAGATGCAACAAGGAACAATTAAGCTCAACCTAGGACATGCGACACTCAAATAGATTAACCCACTTCTATGGCACTAACCCCTTTTTCAATCTAAGAATCTAGCTAAACTTCCATTTGCATATTCAAAAGTCAACAAACATTACAAACAAGCTCAATAAGTCCATTAGACACCCTAACTTCATCTTCCAATGGCTAGAAAAGCTTAGCTCAATAATAGGTCTTTCATAAATTTTCACAAACAGCTTCAGGCCATGAAACTTCCTAGTATCTAGATTCAAATGGCCAGCTCAAATCTAGCATTAAAACACCTAAAATGAAAGAATCTATAACTCTAAGCATCGAAATCAATCATCAATCCTAGAATCTATCAAGCCTTAAACAATCCTAAAGACTACTCACATATCATGAAAATGGAAAACAAAACAAAAGATAAAAAGATACACATAATGAAAAGAGAAGAGATAAGAGAAAGAGATTTCTAATTGATTCAAAGGAATGATCTAAAGAGGATCATCCAAAGTAGTCTTAAAGTATTCTCTCAACACTCTCCAAAGGTTCAAAAGTTGCTAGAAAATTAAAGCTAAGTTGATTCTACCCTTAACTTAGGGTTTTAAAACATTACAAAACGAATCCAGGTCGACCCGGAAAAAACTGGGTCAGATAAAATAAAAAATAAGTGATGTCTTGCTATTATCGAGCATAATTCTCGACCAAGTGGTCGAGAATTTGAAGTTGGAGTTGTTTTGGTGCATTTCTCAGTTGATTTCTCAAACATATGATCAAGAATCTCAAGTTCTTCTTTGTCGACTTCTGGTTAAAAATCTTGATCAGAACTCTCGACCAAATGGTCGAGATTTTGAAGCTTCTTTTTCGTCAAGATGCTGTCCCGTTTTCTCGGTTGGTACCAAATGCTCGAAAATTTCTTTTTGGTCACTCTTCTTCTCCTCTTTGATGCTTTCTTGCTTCTAGGATTTGATCCTTAGCTCCCAGACCTTCAAGACTTAGCTCCAATCAACCTAAAAGACTCAAGAACAAACAAATATACGACTCGATCTATCTAAACTCTAGAATTCAAAAATTACAGAAAACTTATACTTAAATGCTAGAATGTGACTTCTAAATGATGAAAGATTATCAAAATATGCATGAATGTCCATGTAAATATGATGAATATTAAATCCCTCAGACTTGCCTTTTGCTTGCCCTCAATCAAACAAAGGAGAAAACCGAAGAAGTTGTAAGTGGGAATTCAAAGCCAATGCAAGCATGACCCAATGTTAACCTCAATGTCAAATTTAAAAATTCTAGGATGCATGGTAAGAAAGTCTACTTAAAAATCTTAGCCATACTTTTCATAAATCGATCCAAATTCTACCTCAACCTAGACATGCATTCAAATCAACCATTCCTTTTGACATTCATAAAATTGAAATCATGAATCAAGCTATGTATATTCAATGAACTGATTTGGCTAGGGAAAATGTTTAAGAGATAAAGATGATCTTTTCTTATATATGGCTCAAAATGTTCAATACAAGGATCTCTCAATGAATAGAATGAGATTTAGAAGAATGTTAAAGGTAAAAGCCAATAGAACCTCATCTACCCAAATACACACAATCCAACTCAACCCCAAGCTATATCTAATCCCAACAATGATCTTAATTTCTACCCTTTCTAACAAGGCATTTCTCACTTCTTTTCATTCTCTTTGGATCAACTCAAAACTTCAATGCTTCATTCTTATTCTAAGGAGAGGGATTTAACGCTTATTGGTATCTAGCGGGTTTAGTGTTTCACTTAACAATATAGTTTTACTTCCTTTTCATTCTTATATTCCTCTTTCTTTTCTTTTATTCCCATGAACTATTTATCATTTTCATTCCTCCAAAGCCTTTGCTAGACCATTTTTACTTCTTTTCATGAACTCTTTCTCTCCTAGAGATTTCCTTTGAACATTCCTTTATTTTCAATCCCCTTTTCAAACATTTTCCCAACTATTTCTTTTAAGCTCAAAACACAAATGAACCCACACCAAAAAGCGTAAACCAAAAGTACATGAGGTACCATTTTTGTCGGCTCAAAACTTAACACTTTTTGCCAAGCTCATTCCAATTAAAGCCTCACACACACAACAAAAAAATGTGGCTTGAAAAACAAGCTAGACTAAAGGAGGGGAAGCCGATCATTTAAGTGAAATTGGGTACTTGGATCACAAAGAGTGGCACAAGATAAAAGAAACCCAAGTATCTATGTGTATCCATGAGCTCAGATGTAATGCATAAGCATGATAATTGCAAGTCAATATTAGGTTATAATAAGTAAGGAATGACCTCAAATCAAAACATGCTTAATTAAGGTGAGAACCTAAAATAGAGAATTCTAAGCATGGATCAATCTTATATTTCAACAAGCAAGTTATGCATCAAATAACTAGTAGCTTGGGCATTCAACCTAACAAATGGATCATCAAGCTTATATCAAGGCAATTCATCATAGCTCCAAATGTAATGCAATCCTACATGAATCTGGACTCAAACACTAAACAAGTGCAAGCAAAAGAAAAATGTTTTTGGGTTTTTTGTGGTTTTTCTAATTTTTTGGCTTTTTTGGCTTTTCTTATTTTTTTGGCTTTTTTGGGTTTAAATGCGATGCAATGACTCAAAGAAAAAAAACAACTCAAAGAAACATTATTAACCAACGGTCCCCTCTCCTAGACTTACTTCTCCTCGTCTCTGTGAGAAAACAAAATCAAGAAAGAAAGACCTCAACAAAGCAAAGCAAAAATGCAAAAGAAAGCTAAAACTATGTATAAAGTAGTGGAGTTGGTACCTTATCAAGGAGTAGAGGCTCCTCGGAGCGGAGCATCGTCGCCCAAAGCATCACCCTCATCGCCATTGTCATCCTCTCCATCATCTTCTCTATCATCTTCTTCTGATTCTTCATCTGCATTCTCATCTTGCTCCTTATCTTTACCATCATCCATTTTGATATCCGGTGTGCCAACTTCAACCTCCTCAAAACCTGCATAGCTCGTAAGTTAAGTATCAACCAATCTATTTGTTTTTGGTTCTCATGATTGATCTTGCATTGAGTCTCATAAGCTCTCATGAGTGCTCGTTCTCGTTCTGATCGGAGTTTCATCTGTAGGCGTGGAAGCTCTAACTTATCCAAGACTTGAGGCTCTTGAATTGGTTAGTTGGGTGGATGTTCGAAAGGTTCCCCGACATGCTCAAACATGATATTGGAGGTGTAATGAAGATATGTCTTCTTCGGGTTAGGGTTGGAGCTCCATGCAACGTCTTACCTTCTTTCGGTTCATGTAGATGTAGTTATGACCCTCATCCCTCTTCTTAAAGATCGGAAAATTAATCAAAATAAGCCTTATTGACGTAGTTCCTTTGTGTGAGGTTCATAAGAATCCAAAGGTACTCCGACAAATATGAAGAGCGGGGTAAGCAAACTCCCTATGTAACAATGAACCTCTCCACCACGTCGGATCCACTCACGAAAGCGGGCAAGTCGTTTAGCAAACAAGCAACCAAGGTTAGTCTCATATCCTACATAATTCTTGAGGCGCGTCTCGTCACTTTGTACTAAGCAATCTTTCAACCCACAAAGCATGCATAATTTGGAAAGGATAAGTCCTTCATTTTCCTTCCTTCCAAAGAAGGTGTTGGTGATGAACTTAGTTACAATGCAGATCGCAGGATTCCGAATAAGAGCCAACTTCGGAGACTTTGTCACTTTTCCAACCGCAGTGAGATCCCAAAACTCTTATATGTTAGTGAATTGGGGGAGGTTATACTTACTCTAGAAAGGAGAAAACCCATAGACCTTGCAAATGTCGTATATTGAGGTGCGGTAATTGTTTTTTTTCACCTTGAATTTCATAATTCCTTCATCCAAGTATGGACGTTTGGGATCATCATAGACAAGCTCCACGGTTGCAAAGAATTCCTTTGTTAGAGTCATATAAAGTGGACATTGAAGCTCCATGAACTTTTTGAGGTTCATTTCATCTAGCAATACAAAAACATCATCATGCACTCTCAACTCTTTGAGAACGTCTACATCTAGGAATCGGTTGGATGGAACGTAACACATTCCATACGCTCTAAATCCACCTTTTATTCAACCGTCAAAAAACCTTTAAAGTTTGGCTTTGGAACCTCGGTGTTAGCCTTTTTCCTCTTAGCTTTGTCGATCTCAACCATGGGTCGCTTGCCCGCTTTCTTGGAGGTATTTACCAGTTATTTATCCTTCTCTTTGGAGGTATCAACTCTCGGATTTCGAGTTCGTGGTGGCATTGTACCAACAATTCATTAATGAACAAAGGTAATGTTATGGTACAAGAGGATGAAATTGCAACAAATAAGGGTCAATGACTAAGCATCAATTCATTCTCAAGACCACATTTAAATCAAGCATAACACATCACCATAACTCCACAAAACCAATTCTTCAAAGAGGATGCCAAAATCTCTTAAGTACCAAATATGATGACATTAGACTTTGTGGGTGCATAAGAGATCATGAAGATTTGTTTAAGACAATAAATATGGTACCAGAAACCTCAATAATGACATGGAAAGCAAGAGACAAGGTCAATCAAACAACAACTTCTCATGAATTTCTCTTCAAATTCGTCACTATTCACCTCCATCAACCTAACTTTTCAAATTTTCAAATTAGTCCCAAACAACTTGTAATTTTTTGACTAAATTAAACAACCCAATCAATATCTACTTCACAGCAACGTAATTCTATCCAAGAAATCTCTAAATCCAAAGTTTCGTGATTTTTTTTTTTTTTGAGCTTTGAAGCTCCATAACAATGGAGTTCTAGAAATCTTATCTTGGAGAAGAGTGTATGAACACTAGGAAGAAGTTGAAGCCTTAGAGTCAAGAAGAATCACAAGAAATTTGAAGATAAAATCTTAAAATCAAGATGGAGAGAAAAAGCTTAAGGAAACAAATTGTGTTGTAAAACTTCTTGAAATCGTGCATCAGATTTAAGGAGAGAAGGTTTTTGGCTTGAAATCGGTTAAATCTGGTTTGGTTTTATTGAAATTGAACCGCAAGAGAGAAACACTTACTTGAACCAAGCGATCTTAAAATTTACTTTGCTCTCTGGGTGTTTTTCTCGATCATTTTGTCGAGATTTTGCTTGGTCTATTTCGTTTTTCTATCTGGCCTTAATTCTCGATCGAAAATCTTGATCATTTAGTTACGAATTATGTTGTTGAACCAAGTTTTCTCTGTCTTGAATTCTCGAGTAAAATTCACGATCATTTGCTCGAGAAATCACGTTATCAAACTGAAGCTCTCTAATCATATTTCTTGATCATTTGTCTCGGACATTTGTTCGAGAATTTGCTTGGCTCATATCATGCTTTTCTCTGTTCATAATTCTTTGAGCAAAATCTCGATCATTTGCTCGAGATTTCCTATTGCTCCAAACACATCTTCAATTGCATCTTCTCTGGCCAATATTATCGATCATAATTCTCGATCAGATAGTCGAGACTTCTTACACAAAAACTTTGTCGAAGTGCATATTTTTTGGCCAAAAATCTCGATCATTTTCTCGATCAAAGACTCGAGATTTTCATGTCTAGACGACATCATTCTGCTTCACATCCTTGAGCAAAATCCTCGATCATTTGCTTGAGATTTCGCTTATTTCACTTGGCTTATCATCTATCCAAAAATCTTGATTGATTTTCACAAGGATATACTCGAGAATTTTGATCTCAAAACTTCAACTCATCGATTCAAACCCATTCTTAACACCATAGTCCCTATTTCCTTATCACATTCAAAACACACCAAAACAAGGAAAATAAGGATAAACTAAAACTATTTACAAAGATACCATGAGATTTCTTCTCAAGTGCGTTTGTTTTACGTTTCAAACTCGACGTTGTTCACCGTTTTTTATGCGGTTTGAAGATCGGGAAATGGAATCTTCTCAACAATCGCGTCCTGAGAATCGGCTAAGTAAGCCTTGATGCGTTTGTCGTTTACTGTAAATTCCTTTCCTACTGGATTTAGGAGTACAATGGCTCCATAGGGTCAAGCTTCCTTAACCTTAAAAGGACCGGAACACCGAGATTTCAGTTTTCCCGGGAAAAGCTTCAACCAAGAATTGAACAACAACACTTGTCACCTTCTTTGAACTCTCTCCTCACTACCTCTTGTCATGAAAAGCCTTAGCTTTCTCCTTATAGATTTTAGAGCTCTCATATGCATCACGACGAATTTCATCTAGTTCTTCCAACTGTATCAACCGTCTCTCGGATGCGGGTTTGAGATCAAAATATAAAAACTTAGTAGCCCAGATGGTTTTGTACTCAAGTTCCACTAGAAGATGACAAGCCTTCCCATACAACATGTTGAAATGTGTTGTTCCCAATGGCTTTTTAAACACAGTCCTATAAGCCCATAAAGCATTGTCTAACTTTTGGGACCAACCTTTTGGAGCCTTTTGTTCAGTCTTTCTCAAAATCTCCTTGATTTGGCGATTAGAAACCTCTACTTGCCCTGAAACTTGTGGGTGATAAGGAGTGGCCAATTTGTGCTTAACACCATTCTTCCTCATGAGGTTATCAAAAATCTTGTTGATAAAATGACTACCTCCATCGCTTATCACCACTATGGGAACACAAAACTTTGGAAAGATGATGGTTTTAAACAACTTTATCACCACATTGGCGTCATTAGTAGGGCTAGCAATAGACTCTATCCATTTCGACATATAATCCATAACAACCAAGATGTAGAGATTCTCACAAGAAGAAGGAAAATGTCCCATGAAGTCTATACCCCAAACGTCAAGAACCTCAACCTCTAAGATAAAATTCATATGTATCTCTTGTCGTTTACCAATGTTTCTTTGTCATTGGCAGTTGTAGCACTTAGAGATGAATTCATGCGCATCCTTAAACATTGTTGGCCACCAAAACCCGGCTTGTAGAACCCGTGTGAAAATCTTGAAAGTAGCAAGATGTCCTCCATAGCTAGAACCGTGGCAATGAAAAAGAACTCCTTGAATCTCTTCCTCCAGGATGCAAAGTCGGAATAGTCGATCTTTGACTTGCCTATACAAATAAGGCTCATCCAAAAAGTACCGAACCACCTCTTTGAAGAATTTCTTCCTATCATACCCATCAAAATTAGGCGGTTCCGATCCACAAAAGAGGTAATTCACAAAATTTGCATACCAAGAACGATCTTCCTTTAATTTCTCCAAGCTGATATCTCCTCCATGATCAAATTAGTTGCATGAACCGCTTGAATGAACAGAACGTGCTCCTCTGGTAAGGAATCATCAATTGGTGTACACTCATCAATGCGAAGTCTCGAGAGATGATCCGCAACTTCATTCTCTATACTCTTCTTGTCAACAATTTCAAAATCAAACTCTTGCAACAACAAAATCCATCTCAACAACCTCGGTTTAGAATCTTTCTTCTTCACCAAATCCTCAAGGCTACATGGTCCATTTGCACAATCACCTTTGAACCGACAAGGTAAGACAATTTTCTCAAAATCAAAGACCATAACTAGAAACTCCTTCTCGGTAGTAGCATACTTGACTTGAGCATCATCAAGAATTTTACTTGCATAGTAGATAACATGAAGCTTATTGTCTTTCCTTTGACCCAACACAGCCCCAACTGCATAGTCATTAGCATCACACATGATTTCAAAAGGTAAATCTCTATCCGTTGCTTGAACTATAGGTGCACTCACCAAGGCTTCTTTGAGCTGCAAGAAGGCTTTATGACATTCCTCATCAAAGTTAAAATCAACATCCTTACATAAGAGATGTGTCAACAACCTAGTAATTTTGGAGAAGTCCTTGATAAATTGTTGATTGAACACGACATGATCCAAAAAACTACGAATCCCCAGGACTGTGGTGGGTGGTACCAAGCTTGCCATGACCTCAACATTTGATTTGTCAACCTCAATAACTTCACTAGAGATTCGGTGTCCGAGAACAATCTCATCTCTTACCATAAAATGGAACTTCTCTCATTTAAGAACCAAGTTCATGTCCTCACATCATTGTAAGACCTTGCACAAATTAGAAATACAAGAAAGAAAGCAAGCACCATACACCGAGAAGTCATCCATGAATACCTCCATTACATCTTCAATCAAATCAGAAAAAATTAGCAACATACAGCTTTGAAATGTTGCAGGTGCATTACATAGTCCAAATGGCTTCTGAAAATAAGCGAAATTGCCATAGGGACATATATATGTCGTCTTCTCTTTATCATTATGATGTATGGGTAGTTGGAAGAACCTGGAATAACCGTCCAAATTCGTTAGTATTTCCAACATCTAGTTAATAAATGGCAAGGAAAAATGATATTTCCTAGTGGACGAATTCAATCTTCTATAATCGGTACATATCCTATGTCATGTTGCAATCCTAGTGGGTATCAACTCATCTTTCTTGTTTCTAACAATAGTGCATCCACCTTTTTTAGGTACCACATGAATGGGATAAACCCATTTGCTATAGGAAATCAAGATAATTATACTCGTATTTAGAAGTTTAAGAGCCTCCTTCCTAATCACATATTTCAAGTTCGGGTTAGCCGTCTTTGATGCTCAATGGAAGTCATTGATTCATCTTCTAAGTAGATCATATGCATGCAAAGAGATTGAGAAAGCCCCTTAATATCATCTACTGAATAACGTATGGCTTTTCTAAACTTTCTCAATTCTTTCAAGAGCAATGCGGTTTCACCGTCACCAAGTTCAATATCAATGATAACTGGATAAGTAGAGTTAGGACCGAGAAATATGTACCTTAGCCCTTGTGGTAACAGTTTTAGCTCAACTTTAGGAGCCTTGAGTTCACTCCATGGGTCATCCTCATTAATACCTTTGCCCTTTTCCTTAAGCTCTTCACTAGACCCAAAATTTTCTCTTAACTCCAAAAGATTTGTATCACAAGGAATCACCTCACAAGAGTCAAGCAGTCGCTCATGACCTTTGATTTCCACACTCAAATACCCAAAATCGTTCTTCTCGACGGTGAAAGCCACTTGTATAGGGTCATCAATGCTCAACTCTTCTACCATATCCCTTTCAAGCAAATCCAATGTCTCAATGAGAAAGCATTGGTTTCCAACATCTGGTTTATCCATGATCCTTTTGATGTCAAAGTTGATCTGAGTGCTTATTGCCTTCTTCTTCACCTCTCCTCTTCCACCCGAGCTGTTCACTAGAGCAATTATGATCAGGAAGTTGCTTTGCCTGTTTTGAGTTATGAGCTGACAATCGAATCTCCCAACTGTAAACCAATCCGACCTCCTCTACAATCGATAAGACCACCAGTTGTAGCAAGAAATGGCCTCCGAAGAATAAGGGGATAAATTGGTTCCTCATCCATCTCTAACAAGACACAGTCAGTCAGTACATCAAAATCGCCTACTCTCAAAGGAAAATCCTCAATAATTCCAACTGGGATATGAACAAAACGGTCCACTAAAATCAATGAGCTGCAGCATTTCTGAAACGTTGTAATCCCTATCTTCTTAACTACATTGAGAGGCATGAGATTCACACTAGATCCAAGATCACACAAACATTTAGGAAAACACAAAGATCCTCTAACTTCTTTGGCAAAGACCGCTTGATGATGGAACTACATTGGTAGCTAACCATGACCATACCCTCTTTAATCTTTTGCTTGTTAGTAACCATATATTTGAAGAACCTCTAGTATGTAGGGTTAGTTCTAATTACATCCATCAAAGGCATTGTAACCTTCACACCATCCATGAGTTCCATGAACTTTTCCCTTTGTTTTAGCCAAAATTTGCTTCTTAAAGTGACCCGAAAAAGGCAACTTAGGCTCATAAGATGGTGGAATGTAACTCTTTACTTTATCTACAACTTCATCCTTTTCCTTAAATGGTTCATGAGAATCCTTAACCTCTTCATTCACTCCTATTAGAACCTCTTCTAATAACACAATATCATCATCATCAATGACCTCTTTCTCCCTATGCTGCTCCTCTTCCCTTGATGGAAGCTCTTTCTCGCTCCTAAGAGTAATTGACTTACAATACACCCTCGGGCTAACTTCTCGTTTATGAGGAATTTTTCCAGCTGGTCTTTGGCTTGTAGAAGTCACTTGAGAAATTTGGTTATCAAGGGTCTTCAAATGAGAGTAGATGTCTTCAAACTTAGCTTGAGATTCACTATGACTAACATTGACCTTGCAATCAGTCTTGTCTAATCGTTCAGTCAACTCTAGCTACACTTTTGCATGTCCCTCAATGAATTGCCACATCATGGCTCTCATATCATCTTCCTCACTTACTTGAACTTGCAGATAGTTGCTTACTCTTGGCTGTTCTGGAGCTCGAATCTTCATTTTTGTGGAGTGTAGGTTCAATGGGCTTTGACACGGAACTTTTCCTTGAAACTGCCATTGTGTATTTTGAGGTTGATTAGGATTACCATATGGCTTTGGTTGAAAAGGGTTTCCTTGAGGTGCTTTGGTGGATAGTATTAGTCTTGGGGATTCTCCACATTGTTGCTCCTATAGGAAAGGGTGTTGTTCCCTAGAGTTTTTGTTAAAGGAACGGTTTTGGTAACCTCCTTGGTAGTTGCTTTGATTCCCCACGTAGTTAACCTCCTCTTGCACGCCCTCAACACCATCATAAACTCCATCTTGATATCTTTGTTGATCCCCTCCGACCTCTCCTACATAGTTAATGGTCTTTTGATTGACAAGAAACATCTTGCTCAATTTGTTAATCTTATCATTAAGCTCCTTGTATCTTTGACTCTCCAAGTCTTTATCCCTCATGTTTCGATCATACTCTCCTACATAACAAGGCTATCTTTAGGAAAGGTTCTCAATCAGTTGCTCCCCTTGATTTGTTGTCAAGCTAGTGAAGCCCCCATAACTAGTTGTATCCAAGGCTCTTCGATAATGCTTAAGTGCTCCTCTATAAAAGATCCCTAAGAGATTCTCCTTTGAGACCCTATTATGAGGGAAACTCCTTGTGTATTCTTTGAGTCTCTCCCATGATTCATAGAGGCTTTCATTTCCTCCTTGCTTGAAACTAGTGATATTGTTTCTAAGCTTAGCCGTCTTTTGCTTGGGGTAAAATTTGGTAATGAACTCCTTCTGGACATTATACCAAGTAGAAATCAAATCTGAGGGAATTTTTCTTTCCCATTGTGAGGCTTTGTTCCCAAGAGAGAAGGGAAACAAGATCATCTTAATTGCATCCTCATGGACACTATTCATTTTCACTGTCCTACAAAGCCTCTCAAACTGGTCAAAGTGATCCAATGGGTCTTCCAACAGCAGCCAATTGTACTTCAGAATTTGAGCCATGTTAATTAAGCACGACTTCATCTCGTAGTTTTTGATAGCAATAAGAGGAGTAGGAATACCGTGCCTTACTTCTCTCAAATTCAGCTCATCAAAAACCTCTATCGGTCTAGCAGCTGGTTGTCCAAAACCTGGAGCTTGATGTTGAACTCCAATACTATGAACATCTCCTCATGGAGGTTGCTCATCATCTACCCCTGGTTGGGCATTGCCTTGGTTCTCCATACCAAGGCGTATCAAGTGATCATCATGCTCTTTTGCTCGTCTTTCGTTTGTCACTCTCTCATTGGCTATTTCAACTGCCCCTAATTCCAGATTAACTCAAGAATCTCTCCTTGTTGACTCCTTCGTTGCATGCACCTTAAAGAGAATCAAGAGACAACAAACTCAAATGATTAGTAACAAGACAAAATAAAAAACTCTAGTCCTAAATTTAATCCAAATCCTAATGGCTAATTGCAATAGGTTCCTCGACAACAATGCCAAAATGATGTTTGCTTTTAACATTTAATTAAATCAACAAATGCAATGAAATGTTATTGATCGACAAAGAACCTAGATCTAACACAATAAGACTCTAGGATTCCCACTTAAGCTAAAACAATCCAAGAGAATGAAATTAAACTACAACTACTAAACCTAATTCAAAAACAAACAAAGCACTAACTAAACAAACTCAAACTCAAGAGCAACTAATATGAAAGCAGAACGACAACGAAGCAAAGACAACTAAACTAAGGCAAATGGCTTTAGGCAAGGCAATTGATTCAAAGGGAAGGATAACTGATTGAAGATGCAACAAGAAATAGTTAAGCTCAACCTAGGACATGAGACGCTCAAATAGATTAACCCACTTCTGTGGCACTAACCTCTTTATCAACCAAAGAATCTAGCTAATTTTCCATTTTCAAATTAAAAGGTCAACAAGCATTACAAACAACTCAATAAGACCACTAAACACCCTAACTTCATCTTCTCATGGCTAGGGATGCTTAGCTCATAAATAGGTATTTCTGGAATTTTCACAAATACTTTTTGGACAAGAAACTTCCTAGTATCTAGTTTCAAATGGTCAGCTCATATCTAGCATTAAAAAACATCTAAAATGAAGGAATCTATAACTCTAAGCATAAGAAATCAACCACCCAACCTTAAAATCTATGAAGCCGTAAACCATCCTAAAGATTACTCACACATCATGAAAATGGAAAACAAAACAAAAGATAAAAAGATAGACATAATGAAAAGAGAAGAGATAAGATAAAGAGATTTCTAATTGATTCAAATGAATGATCTAAAGAAGATCATCCAATGGAGTCTACACTCACTCTCCAAAGGTTCAAAAGTTTCTAGAAAGTAAAAGCTTAGTTGGTTCGACCCTTAACTTAGGGTTTTGAAACATTACAAAATAAATTTGGGTCGACCCAAGACGTCAGATAAAATAAAAACAAGTGATGTGTTGGAACTCTCGAGCATAATTCTTGATCAAGTGGTCAAAAATTTGAAGTTGGAGTTGTTATGGTGCATTTTCTTGGTTGATTTTCTCGAACATATGATCAAGAATCTCAAGTTCTTCTTCGTCGACTTCTGGTTAGATTCTCAATCATTATTCTTTACCAAATGGTCGAGATTTTGAAGTCTCAGCTCGTCACTTCTGTGGACAAAATCTTGATCAAAATTCTCGACCATTATGAAGCTTCTTCTTTGTCAATATTCTGTTTTGTTTTCTCGGTTGGTTTTCTTGATCAAATGCTCGAGAAGTTCTCTTTAGTCACTCTTCTTCTCCTCTTTGATGCTTCCTTGCTTCTAGGATTTCCTTAGCTCCCACACCTTCAAGATTTAGCTCCAATCCACCTAAAAGACTCAAAAAACGAACAAATATGCGACTCGATTATCTAAACTCTTATACTAAAATACATAAATGTGACTTCTAAATAATGAAAGATTATCAAAATATGCATGATTGTTTATGTAAATATGAGGAATATCATAATTACATAGATAACAAAGAGGATGACACCAATAAATCACACAAACTTAAAATCCCTAAATGATGATTTAGATCCCCAAATGATGACTTAACCCCCCAATTGATGGCTTAAACCGAAACTATAGTGAGTTACACCCCTAATAGAAGTGTTAAGCGTGACTTACATGAAACCACATCTACCTAACACATATTGATTGGGACTACATCTACCCAACACATCTTACACACCTAACATAAATTGTAATGCACCTAATAAACAAAAATGTAACAGACAGACTATAAGACACAATGAATTTGGTAAGAGACATAAATGCTATCACATGTGACTAACAACAAAAGCAAAGGAGATGATGAAGTCATATGACAAATAATTTTAATCTCTACATAGTGGCTTGCACATGTAACATAATCATTAATATGGCATAGTTAAAAGCAAACCAAAAGGATGTCAATGACATAGAAAAACACAAGACCTAACTAATGCCTTATACCCTCAACATAATTGTTAATAATTACGACTTAAGCGTCACATACATGAAACCACATTTGCATAACACAAACTGATTGGAACCACAACTACCTAACAAATCTTACACTCCTAACAGAAATTATAATACACTTGACTAGGACCAGTCCTCTATGTAAGTAGAAGTAGGTTAACGCTAGTTGGCACTGAGGTACAGGTGTTGGCTCCCAACAAACATACAAAAATAAATAAAACCTTAAATACTAAGTTACAACAGAACACGATAACATCAAACACAAAATCACAAAAATAGAAATTCAAAATTGCGGGATGAAGCTTATTAGAATGTGGGGTCGAGTCAAACATATTACAGATTTATGTCGTCTTTGAGAAATCACATAAAAAGTGAAAGATAAAAAAAGTTTTTTTTTCTTTCAGAACTCAGATTTCAAATAAACTTCTTGCTATTCTGCAAGATTTCCTGCAAGTCTGCTAGATTTTTGACAAATTTCCAGCAAGTCTGTCGGATTCTGGCAGACTTCCTACAAGTCTGCCAGATTTTGATAGATTTCCTACAATTCTGCCGGATTCTGATAGACTTCCTGCAAGTCTACCGGATTCTGGCAGACTTTGTGCAAATCTGCCGAAATTCTGACAGACTTTTTGCAAGTCTGCCAATATTTTGGTAGACATCTTGCAAGTCTGCCGAATTTCTAGCAAGTCTAGAATTTTAGACCAATTACGTGTCAGACACAGATCGATCGATCATCAATCTGTGTCGTTTGGCAAATTTTTTTTTCGTCGTATGGTAAGACCAAACAGTCCATGTATAGACCGACCAGTCCTTGAATAGACCTTGATCTTGATTTGAAAAAAAATTCTGCAAAGTACAAACCGATCGGTCCATACTTAGATCTATCAATATGTACTTCCAGATATTTAGAAATTGTTTTCTTTGATAAGGTTTTGATATTCGATGATTAATTTGAACGTCATTCTTACAAATCTTTTTATTTTTTTGTTTGTGTGCAGATAAATAATGATATTCAAGAAACAAGTGGGACTAGGGATGTTAATATGGGTAAACCCACCCCATTTAGACCCACCCCATTTAAAATCCAATTCATTTAACCTCAAACCCATTTAACCCCATTTAGTTTTATACCCATTTAACC
>OVBA01003028.1:142-30455 GCA_900406435.1 Lepidium aucheri | reverse complement strand
CTAGGTAATTAGGGAAAAATCGGCTGCAAGGTGAATAAAAAGAGAGGAAAGAAACCATAAGAAGATAGTATTTGTGTTCATATTATGGCTGGAAAAGAATCCATGTGTCCATTGATCGATATTCCCTTGATGAGACCGCACTTAGAAGCTTTAGGAAGTCGATATGGTAAACTTGGATTGTGGAGTTCAGCTTGGGTAATTGTCAAAGTGTGGTGGAAGTACAAGGTGGTCGGGATCCTGACAGGTAAGTGCTGTGTGGTTTACTATGTGATTGATATGCAGTGCCCTGATGATGAATGAGTTCTTTGGAGTGGAATCTTTCTTTCTTTGCTTGAGGACAAGCAAGAAGCTAAGTATGGGAGAATTGATATACCTCATTTTGATCGGTTTTAAACTCATTAATTCACATGTTTTCTGAATGTTTTTTTTGCTTTATAGAGTCTTTTCAGGTGAAAAACAGGTTAAATTCACATTTTTCCCTCAAAGCTTGGTCAAGGATGAAGTATAGCAGTTCTTGGAACTTCAGCCATAAAGTAGTGATCAATCGATCCGCACACTTGATCAATCGATCCTCGATGTTCTGCAAGAGATGCGCTCGATCCGTTGATCGACTAAGACCTTTTGAAGATCGAGTATTTAACCTTGATCGATCGGTCATCGAAGCTGACAAGGAGAAAACCTAATTTTTCCTATTTTACACCTGTGTTTTTAGACCCTATATAAGACCAATTTTCATTATATTTTAGAACAACCGTTGTTATGTGATCAGACCTTGTATTTGAGATTTTGGGAGAGGAATTCCAATCTCTACACAATTGGAGAAGATTTATTAACCTTTTAATTTCAATTGCAATTACTTTTATGCTTTCTATTATGTCTTTCAATTTGTTCATCTTCACCATGTCTGAGTAGATCCAAATCAAGTTTAGGGTTACCTAGGGTTGTAGGGAATTAATGAATTGGGAACAAATAGGTATTGCTAGATGTGTTCTCCACCTAAGCGACAACCCTAATGCTTAGCTTAAACTATGATCTTAGATTACCTAACATTCCAAAAGATTGTTAGGAATTGGATCCTCCTTAGGTGATCAATCAATTTTTAACTCTGATAGCTGATGTTAAGATTGTATGTGGACTTATCAGACGTTGTCAGTAATGCATATCTAGATCTCTAGTGCCAACGACAGTTAGGATTTCTAGGTTGCTAGATGTAGTAGTTGATACCACGATAGTGGATTGTCTATACCTTTATGTCTGAGTCGAGATTGTTACTTGATTGTTCCTGAATAGTTTCCTGGTTCGAATTCCGTGATTTTCCTATGAATTTCCCTGAAATTGATGTTTTAATTTATTAAGTTTATACCGCTTATTTCTTAAGTTGTTTAATGGCATTCACTACCATTACTTCATATTGACTTACCTCTAGTTTGATCATAAAATCGATAGTGTAACAATTTGGTCCTTGTGGATTCGATCCCTAGAATACTACTTTGTTTTGTTGTGCACTTGCAGTATGATAATAAGGTTAAAACTCTGAGTGTATCAATATGATGCACCATATATGTGTGGAATCACAGTATCCTATTCTCGATGTCTTTTTGTAAAAGTTGGATAGTTGAATTATTGGAATGCCTCTACTATATTTTGTCATCTTTTTGGATGCTTTACAACTTCTAAATCTATATGAATTTTACTATTGGCTTACCATATTTAATGAATCTATTTTACTATTGGCTTACATGTACATTTTCTCATACATGGTAATACGCCTTTATAGGACTGGGAATATGTCCCACGTCACACGTAAAAGAAGTAATTTTCTATGTATACGTAAGACGTCATTCTGGTCATCCGTTACAATGTATGTTACTATTGCCTTACCATATTGTTTTAATTTTTTTTAATTTAATATTATCTATTTATGTTTCCAAATTTCAAGAAGAACATCTCAATATTAAGCAATACTAAATCAATCCTTACAACAATATAACTTCTTAAGTTTAATCCAACGTAGGACTGGGTATATTTCACACGGCAGATGTAAAAGAAGTATTTTTCTATGTATACGTAAGAAGTCATTCATGTCATCTGTTAAAATGTATATTACTATTTCCTTACCATGTTGTTTTAATATGTTTGAATTTAGTTTCATCTATTTTATGTCTTCAATTTCAAGAAGAACATTTCAATATTAAGCAATACTAAATCAATCCTTACAACAATATAACTTTTTATAGTCGACTTTAAATCCTTAAACCAAATATAACAACATCATAATTACTTGAAGCGATACATTGGATTTATAAATCCTAACCTAAACATACCCTAAATCCCAAAATATATTGTGTCTAATACATAACCTATCAGACCGAGATTGGCTGAATATACTCCTCATACAAGTCGATAGCATAATCCATTCGCAAGTCATCCAGCATGTCATCCGTTATCCCTGTCACTTTCTCAACAGCTGTATCAAGCTCTACAAACTTAACTGCTAGTGGGTTACAGTCTCCTGTTCGATCATTTTGAGAGACAGCCGTTGCTTAGCCATTGATTATCCACCTTTTTGTCAGTGTTTCGTGTGAGATTTGAGTCCAATATATCTATGACTCCTTCCTAAAGATGAATCACTACCGTTACCCAATGCGGCTTTCTGATAAAAATATTTTACGGTTTCTTTCTATTAAATCATTGAGTGAGGTAAGTTAAGGGAATGTCAAACCAATACTCAGAATAGCTCACTAGCAATCTATCTATAACCACGTCCTAGTTCAGGCTAATCTAAACATTTTGTCACCATGGTAGATCTTAATTACACTAAGCTAACAAACTAGCCCAAAGGACAAAATAGGCTAAAGACAAAATTAAAGCAGAACATTGAACAATATAACATAGAAAATACTATAAAACAGACTGTTATCTGAAATAAGAGTTCAAGCAAATGAGAAAGGGGGATCTAAAGGATTGGGAGGTTGATCGGTGATAAACTTGGCGATCCCCCTCGTCGGATTTCTTTTGAGCAATCTCTAGACTAGGAAATCGATTAGATTGGCCCACTCTCGGGGAGAGGATCTCGATCTGGATCGGCTGATCCATTTGGCTCTCCTCATGCACCAAACCAGATGCACAAAGCTCAGCCTAAATTATCTAATGACCGATCCCCATGCTAGATCTCTTCCTGGACAGATCACAACTGCGCATGAAAAGATAAGCCTTAAGCTCGGCCTTACTATAAGAGATCGGCGTTATTGATTGGCTAGCTAGGCGAGGGAATCATCAATTTTACCTCCGATCTTTCCATCCTTGAGATCCAAATGGATCGACTCGCTCCTTATTTTGAGAGGGATGGGGAAATGGGTATATTCCGATGACATAATCAAAGAAGAAAAGCTTAAACACAAGAATAAAGAAGTAAGCAAGCAATCATTCACTAAATCATTCCATAATCAACTTTTAAAGAGTGAACAAACCTTTAAGTAAGCTTAAGATGATAATGGCATAAAATATAGAGTTTTTTCGGCTAAAACATCAGATGATGGCATAAGAGTCATTATAGGGGTATTTATAGGGTCACTCTCATAACCCTAATGGTCAAACCAACATAAGTCGGTTAACCAGGCGGTCTGTGAAGCTTCCCTTGGAGTTCTTGCACAAGCTTGAGCTACGACGAACGCTTCATTTCTTTGTCCTTGCGGTTTCTGTTTGAGTTGTTGCTCTGAGTATGATCCTTGATGTGGAATGGGATAAATGTTTGTTTTGCACTTATCTTCCCTTGCGACAGATAGATTGACGCAAGTCCTTGAGGTGGCTTTTGTTGGGGTATTCCTGATATTCCTCGCATACAAGCTCTGAGGCACGATACGAGGGGTGCACGATCCTTCTCGATTGTTGCTCCCCTGGACATTCCAACAACTGCTCCAATGATTCTTAGCTGCATTTTAGTTCATTTTCTGCTCTTTTTACCTGAATAGACTCCAAAACTCCAAATGCAAATGAAAGAGTGCAAAACAAGCCTAAACGGTTCTATATACAAGGAAAATCTATCTAGATGAATGCAAAGTGACCTAAAATAAGACTCTAAAAACATCAAAAATCACACACGTCAGCTCCCCCAAACTTAGATCTTGCTTGGCCTCAAGAAAGTTCAATGATCTAAGATGGAAAAACTGCGCACAAAATGGGAACATCTCATCTAACGAGTAACTTGTGTAAGCTAGGGCCGTAATCTACATGTGAGCTCTATCATTTTGGAAACTGCAATGTAATCATCCTCAAGCATAGCATTCAACCTATAGATTCCTAATACCTAAGTTGGTCTCTAAAGGTGCAAGTCTAATTCCTTATTTCTTGTTGGTGCGGTCCTCAAGAGGGACTAGAGATCAAAGAACATGTGATTCAACTTCTTCAACTTAGTCTGATTTAGATTCATTTTTGCGCAATCATCTTTTCTTATTTTCATTCATTAGGCACAAACTCATGGTCATTGAATCCACAACCGTTCATGGGTCAGCTTCATTTCCTTTTTAAGGATCCAAACCAATGAAAGGGTTGCTTCATGTTCTACTCTCCGCTTTTTCAATGAGACACAAGACTGTATGGGTTTACACACAATTTCGCTCACCTTGGGCATCATTCGATGAGTTGTATTTGGAAGAATACTTACCATTAATTATTTACCATGCTAAGCTCGAAGAAGGAAGACGTTTGATGCAACTCTAGGCCCTAAATTGGCAATTCAAATTTAGTTGTAGAAGGAATCAAACAAGGCCTTTTCAAGACACAACACAAGCAAAGTTCACTAAAGTGAATGATCCACCCAAAAACTTTCCAGAACGGCCAATTACCAATCAAGAGCATTCACAATGGTAAACTAGATATCTTAACAAGGTTTGCTCATCATCAAGATAATTCCCACATAACAAGTACGAATGCATGAATCCTATGTGAATGTAACCTAAAGACAAAGCTAGATGGATGCAACTACATGATCACTCTTTTTTTGGATTTGATTTTCAAGATTTTCAATTTTTTTTTGGTTATTTCAATGCCTTATATGCCATGAAATGCAACAACAAAATGCAACAAAGAAAAATCTAAACAGATTTTTACAATCTAAGTTAATGCATGCAAAACAGAAAATAAGAACACAAGAAACAATGTGAGAGTACTCTAGACCCCTCCCCTAAACTTAAAACACAGTCCCTTGTGTGCATAAAAGTCTAAGAGAGTTGTCTAGAAAAACAAAATCAAAAATAAAGAAAATAAAATTGTATGTGTAATGGTTTTGGAGTATGGTACCTAGAAGTCGAAAAGGTGAGCAGTTGAGGTATTCATGTCCTCGAGTGTGTAACTGTAAGGGTCTGGATACCCTCTTGGAGCTAGTCCTTTGCATGGTGCGACGTGATGTGGTCTGTCAAAGTGATCCTCGCGGGTGTGATCGGCGAGGGATGCATGCAAGGGATCTGGTTGGGAGGTCTATCCTGGTTCGGCTAAGTGCTGTTGTGGCGTCTGTGGCTATTCTTTCCTCTTCTCTTGTAGACCAGCGTGTTGTCCACTGACTGTCGTTGCGGCTGTTCCTAGTGTGCTTCGTGGCAGCTGGTGGCCGCTGATATTGAGTGCCTTCACGCAGGTGGCGGCGAGTCATACGGGCGAGGCTGCGATACCATTCTGCTAACCGATGATTGCAGCCCGTCAATTGCTTTCCAGAGCTCTGATCGCTCGCTCTGCCACTCCTCCTTTTCTTTTGCAAAGCCCTTCACTTTCTTAAACAGCCATTTTTCTAACTTCTACAGCTTTCCGGTGCGCTTGTCGGCTTCTTTAGTTGCGGTGCCTTGGTTCTTCTGATAGAACTCTTCAAATAGGTAGGACTCAGGATCGACCTCTTTTTCATTCACTTCCTCTTCGGCTTGCTGGGTTTGCTGCCCTCGCGAGTCTTCACCGAGGAGAAATGCGAGGGGCGGAATGAAAGTCACGTTCTCTCTTGCGTCAAGTGAGGTGTATTCAGGGTAAAAGAGAGCGATTCTAGCGTTGGCATTCTTTGGGTGGCCAAAATTGGGCTCGGCTTTCAAACTAGCCTTTAACAAAGAGGCTTGATCCTTGGAGGTATTTTAGGTCCATGAACTGAGGTTCAACCCAATTCCTGCTGTCCGTATTTAACGGTACTCTGCATGCTTCCAAAATCTGGGTTATCACACCACTGATGTATATGTGCTTGGCTTTACCGGTTCCTCTTCCCGCTTGTGTCATTGTCCGCTTGCGGTAAGTTAGAAATTGCTTAGCCAAGACAAACGACATACCAAAATTTCCTTCATCTCCTTCGATCTGCATGCCGCTTGGAGTAATTCACACTATTTCTTTCATCGCCATGACCATCATCTGCATTTCTCCAAGGTTAAGCGGCGAGATTGAGGGTCTAGTAAAAAGCATGTTGGTGATGGCTCTCTTTGCGTAGTTAATGGCAGGATTCCTAATCCAATTCCCTTTGCTCCTTGATGAGTCATACTTCCCGCAACTTGACAGCATGTTCCAGACCTCGTCGGTCTCCTTGTCTCCTACTTCTGGGTACACCGAGTCTCCGGACAGGAAGCCAAAGATTACATCTATTTGCTTAAATGTCACAAGAGCTTGTCGTAAACTGTGAATGTTATGTAACCGGCTCCATTCCTCTCCTTAAATCGGGCACCTTGTTCGAATATACCGGGAGATCCACGGTTGCCATAAACTGCAATGTTTCCTCGATGTAAGAACTCATCATGTTGTACATTAAGACCATAATCCCCAGCAATTTGAAAATACTGTCCACATCCTTGGTGATGTTTAATCTATTCATGGTCCTAACGTGCAGAAAGTATGTTCCCTTGATACCCATCATCCTAAGGGCTTCATACGCTTGATCGGAATTGTTGGCGTTCCTCACGGCTTTCCCCTTTTTCTCTGTTTCTTTCTCCTCGTAAGATGTCCTCGCCTCTTCTTCCGAGTACCACTCCGCTTCAACGCTTCAATGTCTTCCTGTATCTGGTTGTCTTCTCTCTCTTTGCAGCTGTAGATCTGGTCGTCCTTTTATCCTCGTGCTCATACTCGACATCCATAAACGAGGCCTGACCATAATTGCTGCTGTCAGAATCACTATCCTCACTTGTAGATGGCAAGGCAATCTGCTTTCCCTTCCTTTTTTCTTGTGCAGAGCTCCCTTCTTCGCGCTGAGTCTGCACGAATCTCCAATCCATCGGCTCACCAACATACTTCCTTGCCGTCTTCTTTACCGGTGCTTCTTTCTTATTTTGGTTAGCCATCTCGTCCTCACCGTCTAACTGAACAACAAAATGGCGAGTCCGAGTTTCAAGATGTCTCTCCATCGTAACCAGCGGTGAATCCTCCAATCCTGCTTCCATCTCTTTCCTTCCACTTCTTTGTGCATCTTGCACGAATTCGCTGCGGATCTCCTTACTCTTTCTCTTATCCCTCGAAGACATGCTGAGGTTTGTGAGAATAGGGTTTCTTAATCCGGAGAGCTGAACTTGCTAGAATTCCTTGAACTAGAGATCTTTCTTTACCGATCAAGTATCCAGTGCAAAAAGAAAAGAGTGTTTCCGTTTAGAGAGCTTGAGAGTGAATAAGGAATTATGGCCAGATGATTTCAAGTTAAAGAGAAGCATTGTAGGGTTTTACGGAGACAAATAAGGAAGTAAAAGACAATCTCGGCTCCCGATGCCAGCTCATGGACAGTCCTCGCCGTAAACCAAATCCGAGCCCTTTATTTCAAATTTGGAAATCTTGGGCGATCTCAACCGTCTGATCTGTCTGACTAAGGTTTGACCATTCCTTGATTTTAGCTAATATTGTTAGCTTGTGGGCCCTACTTGGTGAGCTAGAATCTAGATAACCCACTGCTCCTCCGTAGCGAATAGCCTGATACCTCGCAGCTATACCCGAGACTTGAATACCCATTCAGAAAAACCAAGCTTGAACTTTTTTTGTTGTTCTGCCCAGTGACTGTTCCAAATCTTGATCAATTCCCTGCTTGTGATAATATCTAGAAACATGAACGATTAGCCACAATATCAAGATCAGCTTAGTATGAGGCATCAATACGATTTAGCTCAAATTCAAGAATTCACTGAATAATGGGTGCGTTTCAAACGTAATGAGACTTGTTTGGCTAGAACACTGTATATAAGGATACTCAGGTTATGTAAGTAGGTCCATGAGCGGTGTTCAAGGCAATATGAACATTACTCGCACACCTTCCTCGGCGTTGTGCCTTGAGGAATACTAGTTCTTCGCCAGATTCATCTTATTCCTCGTCTCCTTTCCTTCGAGAATTATATGCAAGGCAGGCTGGCTCTTGGCTTGTTGGGGGTATCATTCCCTCTCGTTTTCCAAGATTGCTGCCATGATGATGTTCTTGGTCCATTTGTACCTGAGATGTAGATAGACATTCCAAATACCCATAATAACAAAGATAAAAAGAAATGTTCTTCAAAACAAAATGAAAACTAAAACGACTTTAAACAAAATTATAAGGAGTTTTAAATGTAATGGATAGACATGGGATTCCCTCTAAAGTGGGCTTGTTTAGAGTTACAAGCTTGACTCTCCACACTTTCTCTAGTATGGGGTTTGTGAGGGAAACTAGAGCTCCCTTGGTGACCTCCTCGACCGTTTCCTCAATGGTTCCTTCGATTTCAAAATATTGTCCATTTATGGTGGGTTTCTT
Source organism: Lepidium aucheri (assembly GCA_900406435.1). Classification (NCBI taxonomy): domain Eukaryota; kingdom Viridiplantae; phylum Streptophyta; class Magnoliopsida; order Brassicales; family Brassicaceae; genus Lepidium; species Lepidium aucheri. The sequence continues at coordinate 21,739 of OVBA01003028.1, read as the reverse complement.
CGCCCCTTATTAAAGGTCAAACAACATCCCAATACCGTCTCCAACCTTCAGCTCTATAGTTATGTTCCTTACATCAATCAACGCTCTAACTGATGCCAAGAATGGTCTACCCAGTAGCAACGGATATGTAGGTTATTCGTCCATTTCCAAAACCATGAAATTGGTCCAGACAAGAACATTACGAACGTTCACAGGAACATCCTCGAGTAGTCCTCTCGGTCGTCTGGTGGTTCTGTCCGTAAGGACAAGCGATATCTTGCAGTCCTTGAACTTTGAATATTCCAATTTATGAGCAGTGATTAGTGGAATAAGACTAATAGATGCCCCAAGATCACACATACAATTGATAAATGTCAAATGACCCACAGGATATGGAAGTGTAAAACTCCCCGAGTCATCAAAATTTTCCGCAATGAGCCTTTTCCTTTGATGCGGTAAAATTGGTATCAAGATTGATTTAGATGTTTCCCAATAGCCATGCATTCTTCCTCCCTTTCCTTAAGAGTATCTTTCAAAAACTTTTTATATTGTGGAATTAAAGTGAAAGCGTCCAAGATGGGTATTTTTAGCTCAATACCACTCATTTGTTTGTCGAAGAGAACTCTTTGCTTATTAGCTTGATTCTTCTTCAATCTTGAGGGGAAAGTTGCTTTAGCTTTGGTAGTGACCACAGGTGCAACCCCTTCCTTTGTGTTCTGCTTGGGACTAACAAATTCTTCTCCCTGTAGCACAGGCGTGCGAGGGATCTCCCTAGGTTGTGTAGGATTGGCAACATTTTCAGTAATCAGACTGTCATCAACCTCTCCTCGCGGCACTGGCCTACGAGGTATATCCACGAGTTGTTCATGTTCGACTGTCTCCTTGATTTTTTCTGCCCCCCTTCTTGAATTATGTTGTCCTCAGCATGTTCCTTCTATTTAACCACTGGTGCAAGTACTTTTCTGGTGCGAAGAGTGATAGATTGGGCCATGTATTCCTTGGGGTTTTGGGCAGCATTCCCGGGAAGTTGGCCACTAGTTTTTGTTGATGACGAAGCTTGATTGCTTTCCACATATTTCAATCTTGCATTGAGCGCTTCAAATTTGCTGTTGAGATCATTGTAAGTAGTGTCAATGCGGTTATATACCTTTCCAAAATTCTTATTGATTTCTGTTTGTTGAGCCGTTTGGCATTGGAGTATTTTTTGAAGCATGTTCATTACGTGCAGTGAACTTTCTTGTGCGGACTGTGGTTGTGTGGTGGCTGGTACATGTTTTAGACTTTGTTGCCATTGCTCCTTCGGAATCCATGCTCTTTGCTTTGGTAGATAGACTTGATCTTGTAGGTTTGCTACATTTATGGTTCTATAGCTCAAGTTAGGGTTTTGTTTGCAGTTCACCCAAGGCTTGGATCCATCTTGATTTTGAACAAAGCAAATTTCTTCAACTTGTTCATCCTATCCTTCTTGCATTTGTTCCTCTTCTACGAGATTCACTTTGTATGAACCATAAGCAGCTTGTCCAACTTCTCGTGTGGTTGCTTCAATTCCTTGCGTGCGGATGTATCCAATTCATAGGTACCACATACAGCTCGGTCATACTCCTCGGCATATTGTTCATCAGGTAGGTGAGGTTCTCTATAAGTGCTTTCCCCTCCTACCTCTCTTGTTGTAGAAAACTAATGTGGCTTCTAGTATCAAGAAGCATACGGATCCTCGGATGGACTCCTCGGTAGAAGTTGCTGTGGATAGTGTCTTCCAGGAATCCGTGGTTTGGGCATTAGGATTGATAAGCCTTATACCAATCCCATGCTTCAGCAAGTGACTCAGTGCTTTGTTGCACAAAGTTGGAGATGTTGTTTCTCAACTTGGCCGTCTTCGAATTGGAAAAGAACTTTGTGAGGAAAAGGCGTTTGTATTCTGGCCAAGTGGTAATGGTGCCCGTGGGTAGGTGCTTTTCCCATTGATGGGCTCTATCTCCAAGAGAGAAAGGACATAGCCGCAGTTTAAGCGCGCTCTCACTCACTCTGTTGATGCGAGTAAGAGTGCAGAGTCTTTCAAACTCGTCGAGGTGGTCGAGGGGGTCCTCCGAAGGCAAGCCTTGAAACTTGTTGTTTTATAACATGGAGATCAATCCACTCTTGATCTCAAAGTTGTTATTCTGGATAGCCGGTAGTTGGATTCCATTCCGCTGAGTATGAATACTCGGAGCATCGCTTGCACCAATGTAGCAAGGGCGGCGAGCTTGAGTGTGTGCTCGCGCCTGGTGGGCTGCTGTGTCAGGTAAGAGTGGTGTTCCATCCATGGTCATGCCAGGTGTTGTGTTGTCCATTTCAGGCGATGGCTGCTGCATTCTCATACTTTGTCATCTAAGTTGATGAGGAAGCAGTTTGATATTGTCAATGAGTTACTAAAGGTTATGAGAGCCCTTCGAACGCGTATGCATCAACTGGTCAGCTGGTCTGAGTTTTTGCTTAACTCGCAGGAGTTAAGGATGAGGTTGAAACTTCTTGGTCTGTCCTCGGGTTCAAATGTCAAGGAGTACCTGCAAAGCTGCAAAGACAGAAACAACGATTTGTCAATATGTTTTAAGCATGGTCCTTAAAGATCCAAGCTATTTGGAGCAAAGAAAAGTGGTTTAGTGCAATAAACACACAACTTGATCCTAAGAGGAATAGACTATAAATTGTAATAAGCAAAATTCCGATTTGGCAACGGCGCCAATTTGATAAAAAGTTTTTTGCGGTTTCTTTCTATCAAATCATTGAGTGAAGTAAGTTACAGGAATGTCAAACCAATACTCGGAATAGCTCACTAGCAATCTATCTATAACAACGTCCTAGTTCAAGCTAATCTAAACATTCTGTTACAATGGTAGATCTTAATTACACTAAGCTAACAAACTAGCACAAAGGACAAAATAGGCTAAAGAAAAAATTAAAGCAGAACATTGAAGAGTAAAGCAGAGAAAATACTATGAAACAGAGTGCTATTTGAAATTAATTTCAAGCAAATGAGAAAGGGGGATCTAAAGGATTGGGAGGTTGATCGGCCATGAACTCGGTGATCCCCCTCTCCGGATTTTATTGAGCGATCTCTAGACTAGGAAATCGATTAGATCGGCCCGCTCTCGCAGAGAGGATCTCGATCCGGATCGGCTGGTCCATTCAGCTCTCGCCGTGATCTCACCGAACCGGATGCACAAAGCTTAACCCAAGTTGTCTAATGACCAATCCACATGCTAGATCTCTCTTTGGCGGATCATTTCATCTCTAATAAGGATCGGGGCTTTCATTTCTGTTAGTGCTAGCGTCTGATCATGACCAAATTCAGATCTCAGCTGATCAGGATGAGATAAGGCTTAAAATCGGCCTTACTAGAAGAGACCAGCGTTATAGATTGGCTAGCTAGGCGTGGGATTCATCGATTTCACCTCCGATCTCTCCATCCTCGAGATCCAAATGGATCGACTCGCTCCTCATTTTTAGAGTGATGAAGAATGGGGTAGATTCCAATGACATAATCAAAAAGGAAAAGCGAAAATGCAAGAATAAAGAAGTAAAGCAAGCAATAATTCACTAAATCATTCCATAATCAACCATAAAGAGTAAACAAACCTTAAAGTAAGCTCAAAATTAAATTGGCATAAAAGATAGAGTTTTTTCGACAAAAACATCAGATGATGATATAAGAGTCATTAGAGGGGTATTTATAGGGTCATTCTCATAACCCTAATGGTCAAACCGACCTAAGTCGATCAACCAGGCGGTCTGTGAAGCTTCCCTCGGAGTTCTTGCGCGAGCTTGAGCTACGACGAACGCTTCATTTTTTTGTCCTCGCGGTTTCTGTCTGAGTTGTTGCTCCGAGTATGACTCTTGATGTGGAAAAGGATAAGTCTTTGTTCTGCACCAGTCTTCCCTCGCGACAGATGGATTGAGGCAAGTCCTTGAGGTGGCTTTAGTTGGGATGTTCCTGATATTCCTCGCATACAAGCTTCGAGGCAGCGATCCGAGGGGTGCACGATCCTTCTTGATTGTTGCTCCCTTAGACATTCCAACAGCTGCTCCAATGCTCATTAGCTCCATTTTAACTCTTTTTCTGTTATTTTTACCGGAATGGACTCCAAAACTCGAAATGCAAATGCAAGAGTGTAAAAATAAGCCTAAACAGTCCTAAGTACAAGGAAAATCTATCTAAATAAATGCAAAGTGACCTATAATAAGACTCTAAAAACATCAAAAATCACACAGATCACTTTTCCAAGTTCATTAGAGAGTACACAAAATCCACGTCCAGAAACCATTTAAGATTTATTCCTCTGCTTTGGACATTCCCATTCATGTAATATCTTATCGTCTTATTCCATTCAAAGGTGGATGTTTTTTTATTCTTTGACAAGACATTGTAGTCTTGAACCAGAACCTTAAGGAACCATGTGCCCAACACTGCAATTATGTTCCTGCTAAATTCACTATCCTTTTTTTGCCACAACAAAGTTAAGAGTGCTTCCAAATGCTGTAAATTTATTTCAATATTAATCCAATTGCAATGTGTTACCTTGAAATGTGTTAAGATTTTACATACCGGTGTTTCCACCCAATGTTGAGCTGTGTAGATGTTTGTGAAGAACGATGTCTGCATCTTATGCCCTCAATAACGCATCTCCTGCATCATGTTCTAACATTGGTTAGTGCCATAAGAAATATTGACATACACATAACTATGTCCTACCTATCACATGCAGGACATGTTACATACATATGTCGACCATTCCATAAGATTCATCTATATGCATCCCCAATTTTAATACCATCACTTTTACTTATTTTAATTGTTTTACAGTATGGATGGGAATTTTTTACTCTTCGCTGGATTATCCCCTAGTAACAATAATTTCCTTTTGGCAGAAGGGCCATGATTTCCTTCTTTCTGGACTTTCTTCGGAGGTCGGAGGTTGCTCTTCTTTTGGTACATCCCTCGCCTGCTTCGACGCCCTAGGCGTCATTTTCCCTATCATCTTCTTTTTTTCTTCCTTAATCGATTCATCATCCTCACTAACTTGCGCGGAATTACGTCATTTAGTATATGCCATTTAGATAATGCGATTTTAGTAACAACAATTACCTCGTTGCCAACCTATGCTTTCTCCCCACTCTCATCATTTGTGTCCACCTCGATACCCACACTCTATGTTTTCAAAAATCCATTAATCATATTTCCAGATTTTTATTTTCATTCTACATCTTCAAAAGCTATTAAATTATCATAATTTCCTCAGTTTTGGTGTTAGTTGGATCCTTTGACTGTTTGCTTCCTTCATCGTTTCCCTCTAGCTGAGTTCTCTCTTCTCCTTGGTGTTCTTTGCCAACTTTCTCTGTCTCTGTTTTTGAGCTTTCTTTGCTGCATGTTCCTTTATTTAGCTCAATTACTGAGTCGTCCTTTAATTCTTTGATAGTTTCACCATGTGTTTCATTCTTTTTCATTGCTGAAACAAATAATGGTGTTGGAAACGAGCCATCACAAGGGCTAGGTGTAGATTGAATCCTAGAAACTGAGGATGAAGGATCGCTCGAAGTAATTACTGTTGTCGAAGAAGTATACATGGCATAACACTATGGTACTGGATGATAGAAAGATACTTAGTGACGACGATAACTTGTACGGTCTCTTCTGCTCATGGGACAAGGACGATGAATCGGATTTTGACTGGTGGACCTCTGCTTTCGTGGATTAAGCTTTCTAACCATTTCTATGTTGTAGTCATTTTAATTACCTATTTTTTAATGTTTATCAAGTCATGAAACGTTATGTTTTCTTCCCCTTATCCATTTTCATTCTGCATCGTTCATGGATTCCACGTCTTTATAGGACATGATACATGTCAATCGGCGGACGTAATACAAGCAAATTTTTTAATGTATATGTTAGACATCATTCATATACATTCTATTGCAGTCAATATTTTTTGAGAACCACATTATGGAAAAAGGTCTTTTCAATAAATAAATTATTGTTATTTAACATGAAAAGAGGTTCTCGACTTGATACACACTTAACGAGGACTATTTCAAAGATTCATCTGTACGGTGTCCGGGCCTACACTAAAACTTAAGATAGTCCTTTGTTTTTCTTGTTTTCAAACTAGTCACAACCAACATCTCTCCCAAAAAGCATTCGTGTGGATCTAGTATGGTCTTGATGAAGTAATGGCAGGTAAATTAGTAGAATTTGAGGAGGGTACGCCGTATGTGGATTTTTCTGAGTATTTTTTTGTTAAGTATAGTTATGATCTTTTCACTCTATCTATCTATCATTTGATTATGCCATGTGAATCGCTAGAAACATGTGAAGTGTATGGCAAGGTCAAGACACAAGATACAAGGTAATAATTGTTTGTTAACAAAGAGCATAAATGTGGCAGGTTTGTTATAAATGACGCCCAAATAAGTTGAAGAAAGAAATAAATCTTCTAAATCTCACTTTTTGTCACGTGCTTGTAACGCATGTTTCTAACATATAAAGCATGGAAGAAGATTCCATTCTCATTATTGCCAGTTAGTGCAGTGTGAAGAATCACGGGTTTCACACTCAAAGTATTTAAAGACCATTTTTCAAGGTGTGTTGGATTAGGCCAACATACATCTTTCTATGACTTCGAACAAAACATTATATCTTTATTTAACATCAGTGTTACAAAATATGTCCCTTTTATAAGCTTTGGAATGAAAGCGAGAGTACTCCTCCTACGCAGGGGAAAATGCCACTTGTTTTTAACTCTTACGATATTGGTTTGTCAAATTTCAACTTAACTTATTCGAGAGCTAACGGCTTGAATATGTTCATATCTTGGAAAAAGTGACCCGATTCCAGTTCCCAAGTAAGTGTGAATTAACCTCTGATGATACTAGGATATATAGAACCTACGTCGCCGATATGATTATTTGAACTATCATTGACTTTCGAAGATGACGACGTTATATCAGAGGTGGCACATGTAGAAAAAGTTTATTTGGCGAAGAAAGCCAAAAAAGACATCCAATCTCCAGAGTCTCCCTTATTAAATGAGTTGGAGCCTGAAAACAATGATAAAGGGTGTCAACCAAACGTTGTCACCCTACCAACGTCTGCTTCCAATGAACTTGAAGAAGACTATAACTTTGATTTCTAGGAGATTTGATTAACAAGGAATATCCACCTGACTTGGACCCAACCAACTTGACGGATGTAGTACAAAACAACGAACTTCAAAAAAGATTAAGCAAAATGGTTTAACAAAGGTAGGAGTGCATGACCTACCAGCATTTGACCTTGGAATTGGTGAATTTGCTACATATACACAATGTAATTCTTCCCAGGGAAAAGGTCAATTTGTGGATGATGTCAATATCCTTGGCGCTGACGGAGTCATGATGTCTGATGTTGCCCTATTTCTAGAAAACATGTGATGGTCTACATCTGAAACTGCTAATATGGACTTGAGGATTTCAGAGGACTCTATATACATTGGATGTCTATTTACTGATAAAACTGATTTCAAACACTTTATCGCCAAGTATGCAATAAAAAGATTATTCCACTTCAAGATTGTCAAGTGTGACAAAAGAAGAATCATTGTAGCATACAATGATACTAAATGTGGGTGGCGGATCTACTGCAAGGTGTACGGAGACACAAAATGATCTGGAAGTGAGGACATTTTAATTGAAACTTTCATGTTCCATTGAAACAAGATCAAAATTCAAGTACAATACTACTGCTGAATTCCACTCTTCAAAATATGTAAATGGAAAGTTTTGGACCAAGGGTTTGTGAGATTTCCGAAATCATTTTATCCCAGTTCAAGGTGTCAATAACTTATTCAAAAGGGTGGAATGCAAGGGAGATTGCTCTCACAAAGGCAAAGGGTATCGAGGCGGAAAGTTACAAACTTCTGAATACATATCTACACCTACTAAGATTGTTAAAACCTGAGACACTTACTGCACTGAAAACGACCAAAAGAAATGATGGATGCAATGTTTTCAAATATATGTACTTTGATTTTGGAGCTTTAATCAAAGGTTTTCCATACTTAAGACCAGTTTTCGTAATTGATGATACACAAATGAAATTTAAATACAAAGGCTTCCTTGTTGCCACTAGCGGGCAAGCCGGTAATATAAAACTTTTTCCTTTTGCCTTTGGCATAATTGATTAGCAGAACTAGCGTGGGCGGACATGGTTCTTTAGACAGCTTTAAACTTTCATCCCATATAAACATCAACTCGTTTGTCTCCTACAGACATGTGACAATCAACTCTTCTTTGAAGATAGTTTACCATTTAGCTTATCACAGAGAATGTGTGGTTCATTTGTATAGGAATGGAAATCACAGGTTCAAAAGCACCGACCTTGCTGGTCTTGTATCAAGTGTTCCTGGATCATTCACAATTGGAGAATCCATACATTGGTTTAGGGAAATTCAGTTTTGTAGCCCCATCTGTGTTAAATATCTTGAAGACATTGGGTTAAGCTATTGAGCGCTTTCTCATTTCCTTGCCTATAGGTACAATACAACATTGTATAGTCATTTAATATTGCTACTGGGAAATTGGTCTTCTTCACTTTAGTCTCTATGGTAGAGTTCATTCGAGGCATCGTACTAACGTATTTTTCATTAAGGCGAAAATATATTCAAGAAACTAACATGATCGGCACCCTAGAGACTGAAAACATCCTAATTGAGCAACTTGGCAAGGCAACAAAATATGTTGTCATATCATCATCACCATATATATACCAAGTAAATGACAACAAATATTGTATCTTTGAAGTTGATCTTAAGAATAATGGATGCTCATGTGAGGTTTACGACGTCCTGCAAGTCCCTTACTCTCATGTTTTAGCTATTGCATGAGGCAATGATATTGATGTATACTCCTTGGTTTCTGAGTTATATAAAGTGAAAACATGGAATCTACTATATGCCGGAATAATTCATCCCATTCTTACACAGGAAAATCTTAACCTACCAGAGTCTATCAATGACGTATTCCTTCACCCACCCAAAACTAAAAAGCCTACAGGACATCCCAGGAAGATAAGAATCCCATCTAGAGGATAATGTGTTGTGAGGTTTAATGGTTTTTTACATTATTCCACAACTACAACTTAAAATTACGTGATCGTTTTCCTAATAATCAATACCTTTGTTTTCCTCTAGTCACGTAGCCAGCAATGTAGTCGCTGTAATGCCATTGGGCATAACCCGGTCATATGCAAAAATCCTATATAAAACTTTAAGTCTTCACGTAGACATTATTAAATATTTTGCTAAAGATATGTGATATACCTCACCTGGAAGGGACAAAAGAAACATCTTGTTCTTTTCCCTAGCAGAATGGAGAGGTTACCATTTGATTTACCAGTTCGGTTTAAAGTTCATTAATTCACATATTTTCAGAATATTTTTTTGCTTTATAGAAACTTTTCAGGTGAAAAACAGGTGAAATTCGTATCATCCGTTACAATGTATGTTACTATTGCCTTACCATATTGTTGTAATCTTTTTGAATTTAATGTTATCTATTTATGTTTACAAATTTCAAGAAGAACATCTCAATATTAAGCAATACTAAACCAATCCTTACAACAATATAACTTCTTAAGTTTAATCCAACGTAGGACTAGGTATATGTCATACAACAGACGTAAAAGAAGTATTTTTCTATGTATACATAAGATGTCATTCATGTCATCCCTTACAATGTATATTACTATTGCCTTACCATGTTGTTATAACATATTTGAATTTACTTTCATCTATTTTATATCTTCAAATTTCAAGGAAAACATCTCAATATTAAGCAATACTAAACCAATCCTTACAACAATATAACTTCTTATAGTCGACTTTAAATCCTTAAACCAAATATCACAACATCCTAATTACTTGAAGCGATACATTGGGTTTATAAATCCTTCCCTAAACATACCCTAAATCCCAAAATACATTGTGTTCAATACATAACCATGCAGACCGAGGTTGGCTGAATATACTCCTCATACAAGTCGATAACATAATCCATTCGCAAGTCATTAACCATGTCGTCTGTTATCCCTGTCACTTTCTCAACATCTACATCAAGCTCTACAAACTTAACTACTATTGGGCCACAGTCTCCTGTTCTGTCATTCTGAGAGACGTCCGTTGCTCTTAGTACCCCAAATGTAGTAGGTACTTTAATTCATGGTTCATCTCCTAGGATGTCTTCAATTGCCAATGAAAATCCGTCCACTATGGGAGCCATTAATTTTCCACCTTTATATCGGCGTTTTGTGTGAGATTTGAGTCCAATATATCTATGATTCCCTCCTAAAGATGAATCACTACCGTTACCCAATACGACTTTCCCTAGTTTATTAGGCAGTACACAAAATCCACGTCCACAAAGCATTTAAGATTTATTCCTCTGCTTTGGACATTCCTATTCATGTAATATCTTATCATCTTATTCTATTCAAAGGTGGATGTCTTTTTATTCTTTGACAAAACATTGTAGTCTTGAACCAGAAGCTTAAGGAACCATGTGTCCAACACTGCAAATATGTTCCTACTAAATTCACTATTCTTTTTTGCCATAAAAAAGTTAAAAGTGCTTCCAAATGCTGTAAATTTATTTCAATATTAATCCAATTGCAATGTGGTACCTTGGAATGTGTTAAGATTTTATATACCGGTGTTCCCACCCAATGTTGAGTTGTGTAAATGTTTGTGAACAACGATTTCTGCCTCTTATGCCCCTTAATAACGCATCTCCTGTACCATGTTCTAACATTGGTTAGTGCCATAAGAAATATTGACATACACATAACTATGTCCTACCTATCATATGCAGGACATCTTACACACATATGTCTACCATTCCATAAGATTCATCTATATGCATCCCCAATTTTAATAACATCACACTTACTTGTTTTAATTGTTTTGCAGTATGGATGGAAATTTTTTTCTCTTCGCTGGATTATCTCCTAGTAACAACAATTTCCTTTTGGTAGGACCATGATTTCCTTCTTTCTGTACTTTCTTTGGAGGTTGATTTTCTCATAATGTTTCATCCCTCGCCCGCTTCGACGCCCTAGACGACATTTTCCTTATCATCTTCTTCTTCTCTTCCTCAGTCGATTCATCATCCTCACTAACTTGCGTGGAATTGCGTCATTTAGTATATGTCATTTAGATAATGCGATATTAGTAACAAAAATTACCTTGTTGCCAACCTATGCTTTCTCCCCACTCTCTTCCTTTGTGTCCTCCTCGCTACCAATGCTCTATGTTTTCAAAAATCCATTAATCATATTTTCAGATTTTTATTTTCATTCTACATCTTCTAATGATATTAAATTATCATAATTTCCTCAGTTTTGGTGTTAGCTGGATCCTTTGACTGTTTGCTTCCTTCATCGTTTCCCTCTAGCTGAGTTCTCTCTTCTCCTTGGTGTTCTTTGCCAACTTTCTCTGTCTCTGTTTTTGAGCTTTCTTTGCTGCATGTTCCTTTATTTAATTCATTCACTAAGTCGTCCTTTAATTATTTGACAATTTCACCATGCGTTTCATTCTTCTCTTTCTCATGTCCTCATTTTAAATTTAATATGTCAACATTTGTTTAGTTAGTTCCAAGAAAATCTTAACATACCTTTATTGTTGTCATTGACTTCCCATCCTCGTTGTCCTTTCCATCATCTTCCTCCATGAATTCTTTGCCATCCATGACTATTTTTCATGCAGTTTAACCCCCAATTATGTTTCAAAAAATGTTCCACCGTGTCACAATGTCACACATGACTTAGACAAATTCCTTGTTTGACGTTATTGACATCCTATCCGCCTTGCCTATTATGTCATGGTCATCCTTTTCACCCTTGTCATCCATTTGGTCTTTTTCATCATGCCCCTCAATGACGCTTTTTTCCTTTCTTTTTTGTCATATTCATGTTAGTGATAGTTTTCTTACATAACAACACTCTTTATTGATATAATTTACCTTTTCGGGGCTCTCATCACCACTTTTCATGTCCCCAGTGTTCAACTTCGCCTCCTTTCCATCAAACTCATTTTTCTTCTCAATCCCACCACTTACTAAATGTCCCCCTACTGTCCATCTATCCATTTTTCTTACGCTCTCCTCTAAGTCAGTTTCTTCAGTTACTGGAAGTATTTGAATCGTCCCAAATAAGTTGAGGAACAGATCTTGTGAAGTTGTTCTCGACAAGAATGATAACAAGATTTTCAGCCTAAAATATCAAATCCAATTACACTAAGATGTCGATGTAGTATAATAGGTGTCCATCCAAACAAGTGTGATGCTAGTAATCAGGATATGATTAGAGCTATCTAATTCTAGCCAAGTAGTTGATGGGGAATCTAACAACCTAAAGCAGAGAATTAAAATGCAAATGAAGGACTTAAAAAACAAAGCAAGATAAAATAGAGAAATGGAGGAAAAACAGAGCATGAAGTAAACAAGGTAAATGCAAAAGAAGGTTCTTGAGGAGTAGGTTCATTGATCAATGCTTAGCTAGGGATTCCATATTTTCTTAACAAACTAATAAGGATGAACTCTAGACAGGGAGAATAGCGAATTCCATTCTCTCTCGCGACATGGGTTCTCAACAAAGAAAGGTAATTATCGCTGACTCTCGCTGCAAATTAGCCGATCAACGAGCCAATACAATCAGCCCTAAAGTCTAACAAAGGCACTAAACTACAATCTCTTGTGTTAGCCACCTAGAGTCATGGGATAAGCTCTAACAAGCATTTCATCGAACACCTAGTTGTCGAAATACCTAAACATCAGATTTCAAATGGCCAGTAAAAAATAAGCATTACGAACAGCTAAACCCAAAGAGATCTAAGCAATAAAGTCACCTCACGCAAGTAGGAACTCCTTAGATTCACACTAATCTTACCCATCCTCAAGAACCCTAGAAGATCTACTCGAACTTGTCACCAAGAATAGAAACCCAGAAAATTAAACAAGCACATTAATCGTAAAGAGCAAAGAAAAATAAGAAGAATGCAAAAGAAACTAAACTCAAATACTTACTATATCAAAATAAATCTTCATACAAAGCTAGAGAGAGTTTTCAAGTGTTTTCTCAAGAACAAGGAGGCAGAAAAACGTCCATATGGTTTTTGGGGGTCTAATGGGTATTTATAGTCATTTTACAAAATCGTAAAATAGTCAAAATGCAGAGAAAAAGTCAACAAAATGAGGTTCTGATGGAGGACTCGCAGTTGGACTTCGAGTGGTGGGTGAGAGGCGTTTTTCGTCTTCAGAATCTGATCACCTCATAGTCAGCAGGGCGAGGAGTGACTGCAAGGTGTTCTAGTCAGCTATTTCTTCAGTATTCCACCTACTCAGACCTGTCTGATCTAGTCTTGGGTTCAGTTTGAGCTTGTTCTGGTCTGTGGGAGCACGCCTCGCTGATGCACTGCGAGGCCGGACTTTGAGGTGGTCAGAATCTCCTTCTTTGCAGCATTTTCTAATCAAGACTTCTACTCCAGTCTGGTCCACACTATTCCTCACGTCCATGAGTGCATCCGAAGTGCTCCAAAAAGCTTCAAAATTACCTAGAATTCACTCCATATGCAAAATGTATGGGATACAAGTGTTATGATAGGGATGGAAAAAATTGACTCAAAATATGGTCCTAAAAAACGTTAAAATCCAGACTTATCAGCTCCCCCAAACTTAGATCTTGCTTGGTCTCAAGCAAGTGCAGTAACCTAAGATAGAGAAGCTACAAACAAAGGGAACATCTCATCCAACGAGCAACTTACTAAGCTAAGGCCGTAATCCACAAATGAGCATCTATCACCTTGGAAACCACAATGTAATCATATTCAAGCTTAGCATTCAACCTATAGATTCCTAATGCCTAAGCTGGTCTCTAAAGGTACAACTTCAATTCCTTATTTCTAGAGGTGCGGGCCTTAAGAGGGATTAAAGATCAAGCATTTTGGTCAACTTCTCTATGCTTAACACAATCATTATTTCAACACAAGTGGTTCCCTCTCCTTCATACTTTGGCTGCCCACTTCTTATTCTTTTTTTATGCCATTTTGGCTTTTCCAAAGTTGGCTTACATAAACATGAAAGACTACGGGTTTACACATCCTCACAGCTGTTTCACCAACCCGCATATGAAGTAAGTGGCGGATATACATGTACGTGAGAGACTATGGGTTTACATATCCTCCCAACCGCTTCACCTTTACCACTTACTTAAGTTTTGGTGGGCAGCTTTCTTACTTATTTTTTTGACTTAATATGAGAGGGATTTACCAGAAAAACAACGGATCATGTTAAACATAAGGAATGAAGATATTCAATGCATCTCTAGGCCCTAAATTGGCAGTTTAAGTTCAGTTCAGAAGGAATTAAACATGATCTTTTCGAGACACAACACAAGCATAGTTCACTAAGGAGAATGATCCACCCTTCAACTTTCCAAAGTGGCCGATTACCAATCAAGAGGATTTCATAATGGTTACTAGCTAGCTAACTTAACAAGACTGCCCATCATCAAGATAATTCCCAAGATAATAAAATCAAATGCATGAATCCTACGTGAATGCAACCTATACACAGTGCTAAATGAATGCATCTATATGAACACTATTTTTGCGGGGTTCATTTTCAGAGTTTTTCAAATTTTAGGTATTTTCTATGGCTTATATGCTATGCACTGCAACACACAATGCTCAAAAAATAATCTTAATGGATTTTTAAGGTCTAAATGATATGAATGAGACACAAACTAAGAATCACAAAACACAAGGTCAGTAACCCCTAGGACCTCCCCTAAACTTAAATCACACAGTCCCTTGTGTGTATGAAAGCATAGAGGTGAACCCTAGGTTGACAAAAACAAATGATGGAATGGAGTATATACAATGAAAGGAGCAGAGTGACCGTGATATAAATGACGATTCCACAGGAGAAATTCTACATAACTATGTAACTCATCTAAGTATTGTTGATTCTGATGATGAAGCGGTGGAGACAATAGCAACTGATGATCGTGAAGACAAAGATGATGAGTTTGATGATGATCTTGGCATGTCTCCTGAAGAAGAATTGAAAATTGTTGTGATGAGGCTTCTAAAAGTTAAAGAAGCTAATAAGAATCTAGAATCAAAATTTAAATCTTTGTTTGAAAAAGGATAGAAAAGGGACAATAATGTGTCCGCAAGACAGGTGCCTGATAAGGAACAATAGAAATATATTTCTGACAAACAGTGTCTGGAGTGTCAAGGATATGGCCATTTCAAAGCTGGCTGTCCAACTATCAGAAGGAATATGACACTAAAATGCTTCGAGTGTCAGAAGTATGGTCATATGAAATCTGATTGTGTGGGGATTTCAAAGTGGAAGGACAAGACGACTTTATTAAGCTGGATTTGAGAGTGACACAAAAGATGAAGATAGGAACATTGATCTAGATGCGCATTTCAGACTGGCCAACTTGTTAGAAGAGGTAGACCCTATGCATGGAAAAAGGAGACAGGACAGACATTTGTCAGTCAATATGATCAAGAAGCTATTACTGACCAAGACTCGGATGAAGAAGATAATTAGGGGTTGTCTATTGTCGATGAACTACAAATTTTTGTGTCAACACCTTGTTGATGTGGAAGAGAAAAACAGCCGGTTGATACTTGAGAACAAGCTTCTGTCTCACAAGGTTCAAAGACTAAATACAGAGCTGGAATCTGAAAAAGGTAAAGATATAGAGCTAGAGAGTCGCCTGTCAGAACAGTTAAAGAACATTAAGATGTTATCCAAAGGGACAAAAGATCTCGATAGGATCTTGAAATCTGGGAGAACCAACAAAGCAAACTGGGGTTTAGGTTATTGAGAACACAACTACTGACACTGTTTTTGTTAAAGCAACTATCACCAAGAAGACTACTTCATCAAATCAGAAGGTCACAAGAACAGCTCAGACAACCTCACAAAAGCTTGGTCAACAGCAGAAAAATGGTCACTACAACATGAACTTGTATTAAAGGAATTGGGAACATGCACAGAAAACAACATAGAGGGTTGGTCAACAACACATGCATGGACAGTTTAACAGGAGCTCGTATCAAAGCTATTGGAAATATCTACCAGAATGTTGGTTTTGTGGAAACCATGGTCATATCAAAGCAAAGTGTCACAGCTATCTAACAGAATCAAGGAAGCGATTAAGCATGACAAATTTTGCTGGGAAAAAGAGATGAAGAACATACTCTGGGTTTGAAAGCATGATATTTACCATTGTCAAGATCATGCTAAAGGCTTTCGATGTTGTGACAAGAAAAGATCACAACAAATGATGGGAACACAGGATATGAGGTTGAAGTCTGAGTTTGTACACGATAAACGAATAGCGACCGGTGTTGAGGCAAGAAGAAAGACTTAGTCTTGGAAAATACACGTCTGTGGAACAAGTCAAGCACAAGGGTTAACTAGAGGAAACAGTGTTGTGATGTACTAAATACCAGCCGACTATCTAACCACTCAAGAAACATGTGGTGTAATTCCTAGTAATCCATAGACACAAACATACGGTACACCTTTTGAATGATAAATAACCGTACCGTAAATCATAAATAGTTATTTGTGAATATTTTGTTTTCTTGTCATTGATTATGGGAAACTGATAGTAATTGATCATATGGACACATGGGGACAATATGCTTAGTTATTCACCAAACCATTGCATTAAATCCAATTTTGTTGAACTAAACATGGTTTTGGTATTTGTGAGTTTATGCTGATTGGAAACAGGAACATGATCCGTAAAAGGATGGCATAATTCTGAAAGATGAAGACTGATATCAGGTTTGATTGAATCTATGGAAAACAGCTGTCTGTCAAACCGTCCTGTGTTGACTTTGTGCAAATGGTTGTGTCATTGTGAATCAGGAGGTCAAATAGCAACTTTATCAGCTGGCTGAGAAGTCAAGTGAAGCCCCTAATACAGCACGGTGTCACATCATGGGCCAGTGATGTATGTGAGAACATCGAGTTGAGAAGTCAAGTGATACTCGTGTTCTATTCAAGTGCGTTCAAGTGGGTGAACACTGAGTCAAGAAACCAATCAATGATTTATTCCCTTCATGTGCAGTCAAATGTGTGTATCAAAAAAAACAAAAAAAAACAAAAAGAAAAGAAAAGATGATGACACACAACCTTCTGTCTCTCTAAAGAAAATTCAAACTGCCTGTTTCACGGTGTGACAAACGGAGTGCTGGAACACACACATGATAAAGGCACGCCTGGTGAAAAACTAACCATATATCTTGGATATGATCAAAAGTCTTGATGATTAACATGCATGATGTGCTTTAAGGATCCATGGTCAACTTGTCGATAATCAGCATATTTCAAGGTATTGAGTTGAGTAATTTAATTTTCAAATGAATTAATTATTGATATGTGTTCATATGATCAATCAACTCTTTGGATTATTTAATCGTTCATGAATCTCATTGCTTTAGTGTGTTGTGGAAAACTTTATGTGGAATGGATTTAGCCTAACAACTTGTGTTCCTCTATCAAAGAGATTTTTTCTTGTTAAGTGTGCACTAATCTGTTTGCTAAGTGTGCTAGGCGTGAACTTGAACATTAATACCTTCGTTAAATTTTTCAGCTCATATGTAAGGTTGATGCGTAACAGGTGATTGTTATGATGCTATTATTCTGTTCAAACACCTGTTTGTTTTTAACTTAGTTGTATACTCAAGTAGGGGGAGAAATATTTAATTGAGGGGGAGTTTTGTTCAGGAGGAGATGTAGATGTAGTTTATGTGTTTGGTCTCATCTCAGTTAACAGAATTGTGTTTAACAGGATAAGTTAAATATCTCACTAATGCTAGATGAAATCTCTCTAGTGGTTTTCGTGTATCTTGTTTTGCATGCTTTTTTTTAAGTGTGTTTCAGGAACAAGAGCAAGAAGTGCTTGAGCATCAAACTAAGTTAAAAAAGGGGGAGATTGAAGATGTTTGAATTCACACGCTGACAGAAACAGAACACATCAGGAATCAACAAGCTGAAGTTGTAGAAGGTGAAGATATCGGAATCAACTGACTGATAAGAACACATGAGAAATCAACAAGCCAAAGTTGCACAGAATACAAAGATGTCAGAATCAACCAATGATAAGATGAGCACAAATTTTTCATTCTAACACTTATTCAGTTGTTTTTAATTCAGATGTTTGATCAACACTCTGAGATAAAAAGCGGGAGATTAAAAGTGTTTGAATTGTCCCATATAAAATGAGGAACAGAACTTCTGAAGTTGTTCTTGACAAGAAGTTGTGTGAAGACAATAAGCTATGTGAAGACAAATGGTTGTGTGAAGATAAGTGGCTTTGTGAAGTCAAGGGAATGTCTGAAGATATTTAATACACATATCACATTGCTGAGTTGGACGAGTGGCTGAGCTGGACGAGGAACAAATCAGCTATAATATCAAGTTGCTATGTGGAGACAAAGTAAATATTCCTTATAGGGAGAATTTCCATTTTTAGGAGATTTGGATGATTCTAGCTGAGTTGGACAAAAATTTTTTCGTCAAGGTGAAGTTCAGGACAAGGAGCTGTCAACAGAAAAGAGAAGTCGCTGTGAAGAAAAAATGGAAAGTTGTCTTAACGAGAACATTTCCATTTCTGGGAGATATGGAATATTCTAGGTTAAGATTTGACGTCCTATAAAATGACATAGGGGTTGGCGTGGCCACCTAACACTTTGAGCTTTGAGAGAGAGTTGTAACTTCATTAAATTTAAAAGAAAATCATTGTGAAGGGGAGTGTTCGGGTTTGTGTCTTTTGATTGTGTATCACAGGGAGTGATTAGGGATCAGTCAAGAGATTTCTTAGGCTAGATTTGTCGGGTTCTTTCAAGGAGAGAGAGTAAAACCGAAAACAGTAGAGTTGGAAGAATTCTTTTTTAAGAAAAATCTAGTAAAGTATTGTTTTGGCGCGTTCCAAAATAGTATATCAAGTCTCTGTTGCATTTTTTGCTTTTTCAGCTATGTCCCTCTCCTGACATCCAATTCAGACGATTCAGTAATCATTATATAACTTGTCTTACCATTACAAATCATCCACACAATTTTCTTATTGGCTTTTTCCGTGCAGTTATGACTCCGGGAACACCTTCGTACTCTTTCCATAACATATCCTCCTCGTTGAAGTCTTTGCCCTTATGAATCACACTTGTCTTCCCTGTCTCTTTTCCAATTGCCGAACTATATGGTGTACTTTTCCTTTCTCCTGTCATTACTTCCATCTCCCCAAAGCCTTGTCATGATTCTCCTTTCCACATTTTCAGTTACAACCATCACCTCAGCGTTCACAACTTCTTTTATCCTTTTTCCAACCAATGACATTGCATCACCTATGTCTACTGTTGTTGTTTTCTCCTCTTCCTCATCGGCCTCTGTATCTAACTTCTCATTTGCTCGCCTTTTACAACAAATCCCTATCAGTTTCCTTCCGCTTTTCCCCTTCCCTAAGGTTTTCTTTGTATTTTTATTTTCCTCCACCTCATGCAACAGTGGCACAGCATACCCTCCATGCCACATACTTTTTGTAAACTTGACCCCTTTTTCAAGATTACCATATATTCAACTGACTCGTCCTCCACCTCATCATCATCGAAGCTCACATCATTAACCACCTCTCCCTCCAAGATTGATTTCACATAAAGATGAAAGACAAAATTTCTATTAGTAGCAACATTTTAATTAGTATGCATTTCTTTCTTCCCAATATTTTTTATAAAGTCAGACATCATTATATTTATTTCTAAAACAATTTTAAAATCTCTGTCCTTATTTTTGGGTCATTTTCTACTTCTGGGATGTTTTCATTGTAGAAGCATCTCAGCAGCCCATATTTTACATATGGAATCTCGCATAACATCCTATTAACATCTCCATTGGGAAACTTTGGAACCAAAGCTGCCAGCTTAGGAACCACCTCAAACATCCATAATTGGAAGACAATAGGGAATCCAAACAAAGTTAAGTGTGTGTGTTAAAATTTCTTTACCATGCGTTCTTTTCCCTCACATTATCTTCTATGTTCACCAGTTTTATTGTCATCAGATAGCTCTCTCTTCTACATGGGTATTCCTCAAACTTATTTAGATCACTTAGCATTTTAGCCAGCACGTTCGTTGCCTTCATTTGCCCTGATGTTGCAACCAGAACTCCTTCTAAAATAACCAACATTGCCAGGCGCAACGCTCTGCTTCTAGGCATTTTTTTCTCAGCTCGGAGATACTTGTCCTTTTTCAGCCATTTAATTATTTCATATATTCGAACTGATTCCTTACCTCCCCCATTAGAGTGTACCAGAATGCTTCCTTTTCTAATGGAGGCTTTTCCATTCTATTTACCTTTTTAACCGGTGGATACTGCCCACAAGGTAGTCCTGATACGAGTACAAACTCCCTTAGAGAAAATCTGCATGGTTATCCGCCAAAGACAAACCAAAATTTATTCTCCTTTTGTGTCATAATTGTCCTACATATTAGACTATGGACTAGTTTGCCTGAAGTTCTACATTTTTCCACTTCCAGATTGAAAAGTGATCCAAAACTCGAGTTCTTTTAGAACTCTAAGTCTGATGTTCCTTCGAAGATCTCTGTTATTTCTATCAAGTAATCTGTCTTAGAGGCCGCATTAACACGTCCATCGTGTGGATATCTGTTTGTTGCAAATATCATTTCTGCCAACCTACCCACATCAACCTCAGATGTCTTATACGGCTCATAATTCATTCTTCTCACTTCTAATGTCCTCCCTTTCACTCGTGATTTCTTTCCTAATGTAGGTGTACTCATCTCCACTTCCTCTGCGACTTGCCGAACTCATTCCTTTCAGAGTTCTTGGCATTGTCTATCTGAAAACACCAAACAAACAAATATTATATTACGAGATACTTCTTCTATTTATTTACCCGTTTCTCATTCCGTCTTCTGTAGACATAAACCCTAATGTCTTACAATTACCTAAATTTACCCCAATCACAACTCTTAAACTTACCCCAAAACATGTTTTCCTATTTCAATTTTACACATTACTCATTCACACTTTCATCGTCCATGAACCCTAGTTTTATTCTTTCTCCTATTTTTTCACAATTTCACATGTTTCTTCCTGATTTCTACTCTATCTCGACGTATTTTCTTTCTAACTAACAAATGCCTACTCTGGGAACTTCGTATCATCAGATTGCATGTCGACTTACCTCTCTTTGTCTTCTCGATTTCACTACTAACCTTCAAAACCTTTTTCCTCTCCCTCACTAGCCCTTTGTTTGTCTTCTTCCACAACTCGTCCAAAACCTTCTTCATCTTTGATTTCCCTCAGTTACTTTTTCTCCGTTGAGTTTTCGATTCTGTACTTGAACTTTTCGACTTTGCAATTTAAGTGTCGTTTGAGTTTTACTTTGAGTTTTAGTAACAAAAGTTTTTGAATTTCCTTAAAAGTCAGTGTAATCGTTAATCAGGGTAATTTCATCTTTGACTAGTTGCCAAAGTGGCATAACGCGGAGAATTTTTTTTTTTTTTT
>OVBA01003027.1:0-30472 GCA_900406435.1 Lepidium aucheri | reverse complement strand
CACATACCAATGGAGGCTGGAGCTAAATTTTCAAAGTCACAAGAAGAGAAGTATAGATGAGAAAGAGTACCGAAAACTCATTGGCTGTCTTCAATACTTGATTCATACTCGACCAGATTTAGCCTTTAGTGTTGGTGTTTTGAGTAGATACATGCAAGAGCCTAAAAAGTCACATGAAATAGCTTTAAAGAAGGTACTTAGGTATTTGCGTGGAACACTAACACAAGGACTCAAGTTTTAGCGTGGAAACAAAGAAGGTTTGAAAGATTATAGTGATGCTAGCTACAATGTCGATACCGATGATGGAAAGAGTACGACCGGGCACATCTTCAACTACAATGAATGTCTGATCAGTTGGTGCTCAAAAAAGCAAGAAACAATAGCCTTATCTTCTTGTGAAGCCGAGTTCATGGCAGCCACAGAAGCAGCAAAACAAGCTATATGACTTCAAGAGTTACTTCAAGAGATTACCGGAGAAGATAGTAGAAGAGTTCCGATTATTGATAGACAACAAATCGGCTATCTCACTTACAAAGAACCCAGTATTTTATGGTAGAAGCAAGCATATACACAAGAGATATCACTACATTAGGGAGTGTGTTGAGAATGAGCTAATAGAAGTCAAACATGTTCCCGGGAATAAGCAAAAGGCGGATATTGTTATAAAAGGACTTGGAAGAATAAAATTCGGACAAATGAGAGCATTCATAGGCGTTCAAGATATCACCAAAGATCATAGCTTAAAGGGGAGAATTTTGGAGATAAGCTTGAAGAGTAGCTTGTAAATCAAGCTACCTAATCAAAACAGGATTAGTTATTTAGGAGTTATCTATATATAGTTTCCTATTGTGATTAGGATTAGGTTCCTATTGTGATTAGGATTAGGTCGGTCATAGAGCCTATAAATTAAGATGTTGAGTTGTGACATCTAATTGTGAGAATTACCATTGAGTTTATTGTTTTGGTTTTGAGAGAGTTTCTAAAGCAATAAAGAGAACAATTTCTAAATCGTTTTACTTTGATACTTTTCGAGTTCTATATACACTATTGAGTATTGACAACAACAACAACAAAACAGTATAGGTCTGAGCTAAAAAGTGATCTATTTGTTCCACCAAAGCCCAAATTCAACAATTTCAGCAGTTGTCATAAAAATGAAAAATATTTGGCCTTAGTTCGGCTGGAAAGAAAATAGTAAAAACATGGGCAAGCAGAAATATCAGATACAACCATCTCTGTTGTTGTAAAACAATAGCATTTATTGGATAATTCAATTTAATTGTCTGCTGCTTTTTTGTTGCATCATTCAATTCATTATCTGTTCTAGGACCAACACCTTTAAACTTATTACAACACTACATCCCAACTTACAGATACTTCGCCTATGCCATAATGTCATATGGTTATTTGGGCTTCAACTCAATACATTTTGTATACGATCGATTACCATAAAACTATTTTACTGCTCAACCCGAAAATTATTCGAACCATTTGAAAAAATCAAAATAAAAATGCAGTAAAATATATAAAAATCCTTTGTGACAAAAATAATAATTTATACCCTCTAAATTCTCAACAGAAAATACACTCTTACATCTTTAATTTTACTTATAAAATATGGGTACATCAAAATCTACAACTCTACCTAGGCTTGAGAATATAGATATCGATTTGGGTATTTCGGATTTAAAATATTTCGATACTGGGATCGAGGTACCATTTCAATAATTTTAAAATTTTGGTTTGAGATTGGTTCGGTATTTGTTGGGTTTAGGTCGGTTCGGATAATTGACAAGAGATCCATATAATAACAAATGTTTTCAGATACGGTTTAGTTTGGATATTTTTTAATTTGTTAAAATAACTCAAATAAAAAATAACAAAACCAAAAAAATACTAAAATAAAAAATTTTATTAAGAAGAATTAGGAGTAAGATATTTCATACATACTTGAAATTAATTTTTGAACTATAAAGTATTAGGTTTAAAACTACATTTTAAAAATAGGAAAAGGTAAATTGAAAAATATATTTAGATTATATATTATAAAATAAAAGAAAATATTTAGAATTTTCATGTATTCTTTCGGTTTCTGTATAATACCTGAGCATAACCGATATCTGAAAATACCTGACAACAAGATATATTCAGATATTTCAAAAGATCTAGAACCAATCCAAATCGTAATTTTCAAATGGGTTCTGATTCGGATTTTTGCCTAGCTCAACCAATCACTCATCAAATGTTGTATTCTTCTTAGGCACTGTATAAAAAATCTTAATATAGCTGAATTCATTTATGAATTTTGGATTTTCTTTAGATATCTCTAATTCAAAAATCTCAATTGGTAAATCAGGTATTGATTTTTTAATATTTATTTACTCAGTATTTTGGTTATTTATTGTTTTTTTTTTCTTTTTTCTCAAAGATTTCATGCCATCATAAGATTTATTGGTTTTGAATTGGCAAAAAAAAAGGAAAATAAATGATATGAAAAGGGAAAAAAAGAAAAGAATATTGATTCGTTGAGATAGTAGGAGACAAAGACGAAACAGTTGAAAGATAAAATAAAAAGAAAAACAGAGTGTATCCGAAAACGATGCTTTAAGGCACTCTGCCCAAAGTTTCTTCTTCTTCTTCCTCTTCCTCTTCTTCCTCTTCCTCTCTGTTATATCTCTTTCTCGTGAACCCCAATCGTTAATTCCTCGCACGAATTCAACTCCAGATAACAAAACCTGCTTCCTTTTTAGTATTCTACTCTCTCCTCTCTTCAAACCCCAGACGATCCAAACTTTCTTTCAATGATATTGGAGGATACATTAGAGGCGATGAATCAGTACCGGAAAAAAATATTCCGGAAGATGAAGGCGGCCGTGAAGAAGAAGAAGAAAGAGACTATGTTTCAGTATGATCCTTGGAGTTATGCCTTGAATTTTGACGACGGAGGAGCTAATACTCAGAGATTATCCGGCGACTCTAAACTCCAAAAAATCACTCTTATTTATGTTGTCGCTGTCAAATTTTGACCTTGTCAAATCTCTTTCTCCCACTTTTCGTTTGCAGTTTTGNTCCTTTTTTTTTTTTTTTTTTTTTTTTGTCATTAGAGATCTTTTCGATCAAAACTTGAATCCTATGTTTCAATGTACTTCAAAACTTCAAAAGCAATTATCTCGACAAGGCTTTGATGATTTTATATTGCAATTAATCTTTTAAATATGGGAATCTAAAAACCATTACACCATTATTGGGTAACTATTCGTTGACGATTCACCTATATTTGAGAATTCTAAGAAGGATGAAAACAAACGGATTCTGACATCGTTAGATGAGTAATTGTAAATCTAATTAGTTCAAATTTGAATTATGTTTTAGACTTATCTATTCCGAAACACATACTTAAATTACTGCTGACTCGCACCTAACAAAATTCCACAAGTTGACCTATTCTTTTGGACAAATGGCTTTTGCAACTATATTCTTAGGTGAGAGACAAAGAGATAGAGATAGATGAGCAAAACAGAAAATAAACAGTGAGAGTAAGGAGACAAAGAAGCAACTTTTTGGTTAGCAAGTCAAACACCCAACGAACTTCAAAACCAATTCAATAGCCTCATCACAAGTAACTTTCTAGGAGCCGTACCTGTTGGAGAATAAAAGCTTAACCAGTAACCAACGCCTCTTGTTTACTGCTATCACCAAGTGGTCCTATATTTTTCCATCAGAAAGCTAAATGCCTTTTGTTATCATAAATGCAATGCCAATGAAACTTCATCTCAATCACATTATACAATATGAAGCAATGGTCTCCTCATGTTCTTGCAACAGATCACTTACGTCTTCACAATATTTGTTCCCCATAGTGTTACTGAAAGAGTTGAAGAAATAATCATTGTGATGGGATTATGACTGTGACCTGGTCAGTGGACAATCATGCATGCATACTCTACTTTTTCATTTAGTTGATTCTGAGTCCAAATCAGAATCTTTTAACAAGTTTGGGACCTGTTAATTCACAAACATAACATCATCATCGAGTTGGTATATTCACAAACTTTCAAGAGTAAGTCTAAATGACACATGTGAGCAACTAAGACTGTAAGAAGCGTTGTAATTATGACAGTAATTGGCATCATAAACAACTCATTACGTTGTTTGCAAAATGAAAATTGCTAGAGAAATAAGTCAACTATAGCACTTGATGTCTTTAAGCCACAACAAGTAGAAAGTTAAGCAGTTACCTGTTTCACCACTCTGGCTTTTAAAAATTGCTTTATTTACTTTGCTAGCTGTCTTAAACTGCTGTGGGTTATCTAGAAGCTCTTTAACCGGGCAGGTAGAGGGATCATTAAAACAGAGTAGGACAATAGGTTTTTCCTACTCGACCAGAAACGCCTGCTGCTGCATTGGACATAATCTTATAGGATTCAAGAACAATGGCATTTGTCGACCCAGCAGGCAAGAAGTAGATGCTTTGCACATCATCTTTAACGAAGTAAACTATTAAGCATTTGATGACAGAACATAAATGAAATTCCAATAAAATGAATGAGAGACATGAGATACTAACAGGATACACAATGTGATTACAGTAACGGTTAAGGACCTATGTTTTCTCCAAATGATTTAAGCTCATTTTGAGCAAACACCAAGGCATCATCTGTCCTTTCTTCGCGGATTAGTTCTATCATCCTTTGCTGTATAAGGAGAGAATCTGTCTCAGGTATCTGCATTTGATCTGCGCAGGAAAAGAAGAGAAGGATGGTGGCTTCTGCATTTGGAGAAGATGCAAAAAGTAGTCGCCACTCGCCAGTGGCAGCTCTCTGTAGAGGATTTGAACTATCTGTTCATGGCAGATATATGAGAGCTCGAAGGTCCTCCAACAATCTCAGGTACATATAATACGAAGTTTTCAATGTTTGTGCAGCCTTTTAGCCGAAAAGATCTTTTGAACTAACAGTAGGTTCAGGTTCGTGCAAAGACGGAAGTGAATCAAAGGATAGCTTTGCTTTGTATATAGAATGAAAAAAGAACATTAATACATCAATCTCTAATCACTTAACCCAGATATGGTTTCATGATAAAAATATGACTATACATCAATGATGAGAAAATCAGACAGACAATGAATTCAAACCTGGGTTTTGTCTCCACAACATCTGTCTTTCAACCAATTAACAATATCGTTACGAACAATGTCAATATTGTCATCGGGTTCACCGAACAACATTGAATGCATCATTCCTTGGTAGATTTTCAATGTCTTGTCTTTGCTCTTGGCATATTCGTACAATTCTCTACTCACCTCAGGATCAGTGACTGCATCAGCACTTCCGTGCACCACAATGAAAGGAATACTCACATCTTTCAGCTTCTTCCCTAAGTAATCTGTTACCCTTAGAAGCTCCATCACTGTCCCTAGCCTAGGTTTATCACTGTACCGCATCGGATTTTTCTTCGCAATTGGTTTCTTCTCTTCCACTTTAATCGATTTCTCCAATAGATCCTCTGTAGGAACAATCGCCCAAGTCGGCAAAAATCTAGAGATCGTTATCAGAAGCTGATCAATCGGCCATTTAGGTCTCACTTTATCGGATATTTTACACATAGGAGCTACAAGAACCGCTCCATCGAACCCTAACGGATCGGCAAAATGGATCAGAAGACAAATTGCTCCGCCCATTGATTCTCCGAAGAGAAACCGAGGCAATCCCTGAAATATAGGGTTTTGTTTAATCGAATCGAAGAATGAGATGATGTCTTCGACGACGAGATCCACGGAAGGAACATAGGCGCGGACACCGTCGGATCGGCCATGGCCTTCGATGTCGAGAGCAAAGCAAGCGAAACCCATCTGAGCAAGAAAGATGGGAGTGGACTGGAAAGTCCAGCTGACATCATTGCCGTAGCCATGGACCATGAAGATGAGACCACGCGGGGGAGAAGAGGAGGAGGAAGAGGGAAGCCATGAGCGAGTGAAGAGTTGGAGTCCTCGAGGAGAAGTGAAAAATGATTTGGAGCCGATGATGCCTTTGAGATTGAAGAAATCTTCTTCTGAAGTGTCTCCCCAGAAGTTGATCTCTCTTGCAAGCTGTTGATCAGAAGACATCGAGGCCACAGATTTTTCTTCTCTTTTTCTCGGAAATTTTGTGTTAGTGGTTTTAAGGTTTCGCTCAATTTGCCTTTACCTTTGAAAAGTCAAAGTTCTTTGCTAATTTTATTATTCTAATTTTTTATATTAAAGTTCTTTTTGCTTTGCTAATTTTATTATTCCAATCTTTTATTATTCCGTTTGCATTTTAATTTCGTTTGTATGAACTGAAATTCTCTCTTTTTACTCTAATGATTATTTGGACGTGGAAAAAAAACTATTAATCGTCAATATTGACAACAAACAAATCGTCAATTTAACGTTATTAAAAATGTTTCAAGTTGATGATGGAACTGATGTGGATCATGGGCCAATTATTACGGATTTACAAGCAAAAATTTAGAAAATTTCATGTCATACCTATATTTCATTACAAAATAGGGATATGAGGTGTGATAAAAGTTATAGGAGGTATGACTCAGAAGAGGAAACAATAAACTACACTCTCTTAGAATGTTCACTAATTCTTTAAGTTTGGGCTTTATCTAATATTCAACTCAGTAGAAGAATTTTTTTTCCTAATACATCTATTTTCTTCAATTTAGATTTCTTATTCTAGCAGATCCAGTTTTGGAAGAGTTTAAGGTTTATCCATAAATTATGTAGAATATTTGGAAGTCCAAGAATGAAAAGGTTTATTCTAATATCGATAAAGATCCTAGTGAAATATTACAAACAACTATCTCTAAAACGGAAAAATAGCTACATGCTCAGATTCAGAATGAGATTAATATCACAAATCAAAAAGAGGAAACCAATCAGATAATATTAAATTATGGCAAGGGGTTTTTTTTCCAATAGTGGCAAACCAAAAATTTTGTGAGACCCTAATTTGGTTTTGGTAACTTAATTTCTTGGACCATAAGGCATTAAAGGAATGTGTTTTGAATTTAAATAAAAAGGGAGTTTTTGTTGGAGAGGATAAGGCTTATCAACCTAACCCTAAGGCCAAGTCATGACTCCTATTTAAATGGTTAAAAATCAGCACCGATCCACTTCCTTACTTTCTCCTATCTGCAAACTCGAGCTTCCAATTCACGCTTTCTATTCCTCAATTTCGTAGAGCCAATTACAAAAGTTTCAAACTTGTACAAAATCTAGTCCAAACAGCCTAATTTCATGGCCCATAACTTTTGATTTACTCATCCGTTAATCGTATTTTTTATATGTGTGGAAAGATTTTCCTCTCATGAAGCTTGTATCTGCAAGTCTCTTGTCAATCAGAGCTATATTGAAGAAGTTACGATCAATGTAAGGTAAGATGTCGAAACTAGCCGCTGTTTCAGAAACATGCTCGTTTTGTTAACTTCCAGGGTTCATAACTAATTGGTCGCTGAGCCTATGATCGTGATCTTTATAAGGTTGGAAAGATCTCTCTTTCAAGAATATTTAGCTGAAAACGGATTGGTGATCGGAGTTATATTTGGGAAGATACGATCAGATTAAGGTGATGTATCGAATCAGTTTTTGTTTCAGACTAAGAGAAATCTGGGTTTTAGTTTTATAACTGTGTTTGACTTGGCATAATTAGGATTGATTCCTGGTAACATCGGAGTAGGAAGAGCTAGATACTTGTAGGTTTTGGATAGGGGACATATCCAGGAAGCCAACCAGACCTTAGGATCTTTGAATCTTGGTAAGGATTGATGAGAATTCGCATGGCTTGTCACGCAAGTAACTATTGTTGATCTGAGATAGGACTCCTATTTTTTGGTCTGTTGTGCACGAAGGTACCTGCTGAATTTGTATTTCAGCCTATTTTTCTTGTGTTTTTCGATTTGCTCACCGGCCAATCCAGGCGAGGATGTGATTTGCGAGATACCTAGCTTTATCTTAATTTATATAATTGTTGATTTTTTTATATGATAACGATTGAATAATATATGATTAGTTGATGTGAATGATTGAAGTTGTATATTTTTGAGTGTTTGTGAGACACCTCAAGAGATGTACCATTAATGAAGGATTGATAAAGGAATGATGAATGATTGATGAAGGATTGATGAAGGATTGATAAAGGATTGATAAAAGATTGATGAAAGGATTGATGAATGTTTGAGTAGTTGTAGATGAAAATTTTGAGATAGGAAAGATTGATTGGAACAACTTTTTGAAAATTACAAGTTGTATGTGTATGCTTTTTGTGAATAAGATAACTTTATGTGAATTATGTTAGAGTTTTGTGTCTTAGTGGGCAGAATTGATCTCCTCACTGAGTAATTCATTACTCACCCCTCTTTATTTTCTATATTTCAGGAATTTTGAACAAATTTTTTGGTGTCGATCAATTTTTTCAGAAAATGTATTTTTGGCAAGGCCAAGGAATAACACTTGTCTCTCAAAATCGGGAGCGGGATGTTATAATTGGTATCAGAGCCAGGTTAAGGTCACTCCGGTTCTGACCCGAAGGGTCAAGATTTTAAAATTAATTTCTTTTAACGGAATAAATGTTTTCAAAAAAAAGTTGTTGTTTAAAGAATAAAACTTTTACATTTTCTAAAAAAAAATTGTCGCCTTTAAAAAAAAATTGTCGCCTTTAAAAAAAAATTGTTTTGACATCTTAAATTTTTTTTTTCGTTTTTGAAAAAAATAAATTAATAATAAAGAGAGATGTTTTAAATTTATTTTCTTTTGTTTTTTGTTGTTCTGTTAGTCGTTTCTGAGAAGTGTCGAGGATTGTAGAGAGAAAAGTTGCTAGAGATTAGCGAGTCACCAAGATTCGAGAATTGCTTTTTCAGTGTTGCTTAAGCATTGCTATTTTGAATGTCCAAAAGAGGTTTGTTTCTCAAAGTTATGTGTTGAATTGTTGACCGAAAATGCTACCAAGGGGGCGACGATCAATGGCAGCAGCAGCATCACTACCACCTAATGTGGCGACTCATGAGGAGTTACTTGAACTTCGGAACCTTGTGCAGGAGCTGGTTAACCGGGCTGCACCACCACCACTTTAGCCTATAGCTTAGGGCCCATTTCAGAAGCAGCCACTGCCCACAGCTGCTGCAGCGAGGCAGCACCAGCCACCTCCGCCCCCTGTGGGAATGCCGCCACCACGACTTGGGCTCTTGTATTGGGATACGATGAGGCTCACGAGGGATATAGGCATGGAGTACTTTTCTGGTGGGACCGATCTAGTTTGGGCTGATGATTGGCGGCATTTGTTGGAGAGGAACTTTAATTCTGCCAGATGTCCAGTGGAGTTCAGACAGGAGCTGGCAGTGCACTACCTGCGTGGAGATGCATGCATTTGGTGGGAGAACGTGAAGAGGAGAATGCTTGAAGGTTATGTGATTAGCTAGGCTGACTTTCTGGATGAGTTCAACAGGAAGTACTTTCCATGGGAAGTGATGAATCAGATGGATAATGACTTTCTGGAGCTTCGTCAGGGTCCAAAGACAGTTAGGAAGTTTGAGCAGCAGTTCAGTCATCTGAGGAAGTTTAGTAACAGAGACACAACTGAGCATGATGTGGTCAATAGGTTTGAGAGAGCGTTACATGCTAGCATTCGTAACCTTTGTTCAGTACAAGATTGTGCTAATTTGGTTGAGATCATGGAGATGACTGCATCAAAGGAAAAATGACTTGAGGAGGAAGCCATAAATCATCCGTAGACAGCCTAGATTAGCAATAGGAGGGGAGCCTCATAATCATCCTCGAGATAACCATTACTTGGGACCTAGCCACACCCATCCGTTATGTGCTACTTGTGGGAAGAATCATGGAGGAGTCTGTTAGAAGGCCGAAGGAAGGTGCTTCCAGTGTGAGCAAATTGGACATACCAGAGTGAATTGTTCAATAGAGAACAACAATTGCAGAAAGTGTGGAAGTCTAGGTAATTATGCGCGGGACTGCAGAGCAAATGCCAATAAGGCCGCATAGAGTGTATAATCAAGGGAACTTGCCACCTTCTCCCAAAAGGCAAGCAGTTGCACCATGTGTGAATGCGGTTGGAGAGCAGGTTAATGCCGAGCAGGACGGTTCATAGCCAATCAATGCTGTTATGCATGAATAATTTAGAATCCAAAGCTAATGCAAGAAATTTTGTTTATCGGTCTAAGAATAAAGACAAGTAGTTCATTTTCTTGGGGTATTATTTTTCTTTGGAGTTTTAGTTTGAGATTTCAAAACATTGGATTCTGCATTATTTGATAAAGTTGAAGTAGTACTTTTTATTTGATTCTATAAAGGATAACCGAATCATTTAAGAGTATATGAAGCACTTAAAGTTCTTTACGAACAAGAGTATACTGCAACTATGAATTTTCTTAAAGTGGAGGAAAATTGTGAGACCCAAATTTGGCTTTGGTAATTTAATTTCGTGGCCCATAAGACCCATTAAAAGAATGTGGTTTAATTTAAATAAAAAGACAGTTTTTGTTGGAGAGGATAAGATTTATCAACCTAACCCTAAGACCAAGTCATGTCCTCTACTTAAATGGTTAAAAATCAGCGCTGATCCACTTCCTTACCTTCTCCTATCTGCAAAATTGAGCTTCCAATTCACGCTTTCTGTTCCTCAATTTCGTAGAGCCAATTACAGAAGTTTCAAACTGGTAAGGAATTCAGTCCAAACAGCCTAATTTCGAGGCCCATAACTTTTGATTTACTCATCTGTTAATCGTGATTTTTATATGTGTGGAAAGATCTTCCTCTCACGAAGCCGTACCTGCTAGCCTCTTGTAAATCAGAGCTATATTGAGGAAGTTAAAATCAATCTAAGGTAAGATGTCAAAACTGGCCGCTGTTTCAGAAACGTGTTCGTTTTGCTTACTTTCAGGGTTCATAACTAATCGGTCACTGCGCCTATGATCATGATCTTTATAGGGTTGGAAAGATCTCTCTTTCAAGAGAATCTTTAGCTGAAAAGGGATTGGTATCAGAGTTATATTTGGGAAGATACGATCAGATTAAGGTGAAGTATCGAATCAGTTTTTGTTTCAGACTAAGAGAAATCTGGGTTTTAGTTTTATAATTGTGTTCGACTTGGCATAATTAGGATCGATTCCTGGTAACATCAGAGTAGGAAAAGCTAGATACTTGTTGGTTTTGGATATGAGACCTATCCAGGAAGCCAACCAGACCATAGGATCTTCGAATCTTGATAAGGATTGATCAGAATTTGCATGGCTTATCACACAAGTAACCACTGTTGATCTGAGATAAGAATCCTATTTTTTTGTCTGTTGCTTGTGCACGAAGGTAACTGCTGGATTTGTATTTCAGCCTATTTTTCTTGTGTTTTTTGATCTGCTCACTGGTCAATCCAGGTGAGGATGTGATTTGCGAGACACCTAGCTTTATCTTAATTTATATAATTGTTGATTTTTTTATGATATTTGACGATTGAGTGATATATGATTAGTTGATGTGAATGATTGTAGTTGTATATTTGTGAGTGTTTGTAAGACACCTCAAGAGATGTACCATTAATGAAGGATTGATGAAGGATTGATAAATGATTGATAAAAGATTGATGAAAGGATTGATGAATGTTTGAGTAGTTGTAGATAAAAAATTTGAGATAGGAAAGATTGATTGGATACAAGTTGTATGTGTATGCTATTTGTGAATATGATAAATTTTATGTGAATTAGGTTAGAGTTTTGTGTCTCACTGAGCAGAAGTGATCTCCTCAATGAGTAATTCATTACTCACCCCTCTTTATTTTCCCTTTTTTCAGGAATTTTGAACAAGACTTTTGGTGTCGATCAATTTTTTCAAAAAATATATTTTTGGCAAGGCCAAGGAATAACACCTTGTTTCTCAAGATCGGGAGCGGGGTGTTATACTTTTGTTGGCTATAGATGCTTTATTGATGGCTCCCTGAAAAACTCAGAGTATTTTTCAGGACTTGATTGGTACTGTTTTCTAGACGCGACAAATGGAGCTTGCATGGGAGCTATAGAAGTCTTCGTTGCCTATCCTCTCTACACACGAAGTTAGAGGCAGTTCTCTGGGCTATGAAATCCCCCTTGAGTCTGAGGATTCTAGAAGTTATATACACAACAGACTACTTGGAGATTCTGAAGATGGTGTCATGTCCTGAAAATTAACTAGCTTATTGCCTTGAGGAGTTCGACAGACTTAGACTTTTCTCCTCCTTTTCCCTTCAGATCCAAAATCTCTCAATAAGAAGGCCTATGTTAACTCTGTCTCTCTTTCTTGACATTCTCATCTATAATATAATTATATTTGCTGGAAAAAATATTTTAAGTTCGACCAGCTAATAAGTCTGGTTCATAAGTTCGAGTTCTGAACACCATTTAAACATAAAATATCAAACTGTATGATAAAACGCATTGAGATTTGAGAACATCTAACAACACATACATGCTACGACATAATAACTTGGATAAATACCTAAATAATATTCCTCTGAAAAAACAATATTACAACTGCCATCCCAATTACATAAATGATATATCTAATGAGTACTGTATCTAATTGATGTAAATTCGCATCAATTTTTCATGAACTAAAATCAAGCAAAATAAATCAACAACGACATCAAGTGTGTAGTTGATGTTAAACTAGATATTTCGTAATAAAAATATGTTTATAAAAACCAATTACTCTATTTTATGTTGTCGCTATCAAATTTTGTCCTTGTCAAATTTCTTTTTCCTCTTTCTGTTTACAGTTTTGAAGCAGTTTCTTTCCCATTTTTTTTTGTTTTTTATCATTAGTGAAATTAAGATATAGAAAATGGAAATCTCCAACGAGGAAATTTGTGTATTTGCATTCAAATATAAATGAGAAGTTGTTACAATCATTGATAATCTTAAGACTAGGAAGATCTATACAAAATATCTAAAGGATATTCACAAGTGTAACGAGAATATTGTATATTCTGATCCTTCCCCAAGTTAAGTCGTTGGTCTACGAATAACGCCGAGACTGCTCTTTGAACTGATTGAAAAGTTTTGATGAAAGTCCTTCTGTGAATATGTCAGCATAATGATGTGAAGCTGAAACATTTAGTACTCGATTCACTTTTAGGTGCCATTTTTTATCTTACAAAAGGAATGTCGATCTTGATGTGCTTTTTCTTTGCTGGTGAACTGGACTATTAGATAGATATACTGCACTTATGTTATCAAAAAATACGATTGTTGCCTTTGAGAGTGGACCATATAATATAAGCAAGAGATTTCTTAGGCAACAAATTTTAGCAACTGCATTAGCTACCGCCTTGTACTCCGCCTCTGCACTAGATTTTGAGACCATTTGTTGACATTTCAATGACCAATAAATGAGACAGTCTGCAAAATAGACACAATAGCATGATGTTGATCTTCTTGTTGATAGAAAGCGTAGCCCAATCAACATCCGGGTATTCATGATTTGAAGGCCTTAATGTTGTGTGCCTTTTAAATATCTCAAGATTCTTCGAAGAGCATGGAGATGAATCTCTCTTGGATCATGCATAATGATACATACTTGTTGCACAACATAGCTTAAATCGGGTCTTGTAATGTTTAAGTATTGAAGTGCCCCTGCTAAACTTCAATACAACATTGGGTCTTTTTCAGCTTCTAGTTTAGTACTCATATCAACAGGTTTTGTAATTGATTTGCACTTTGCCATATCAGCTCTTTGAAGAATCTTGGTAGCATATTTGTACTGATCGAAAAACATTCTAGATTCATTAAACTCGACCTCAATTCTAAGGAAATAACTCAATGTACATGTATTCGACATCAGAAATTCTTTCTTTAGAAAGGTGATGATCGACTGTTGTAGTTCTTGTGATGATGTTTTTAGGAATATGCCATTGACATGTAATAATAAATATGCCATGTTTCTTCTTTTTTTGTACACGAACAAAGACGTATTACACCAAATTTGACTAGATCCTATTGATTTGACAAAATTGATAATTGTGTATTTTAAGTCCTTTGAGCTTTTTTTAAACCGTAGATAGCTTTGTTTAATTTTGCAGACATAATCTGGGTGCTCATTGTCGACAAAGGCTGGAGATTAATGCATGTACACAATTTCTTCATTTTTTTCATGAAGGAATGCGTTTTGGACGTCTAGTTTTGTTACTAACCAATCTCTTTCAATAACAACTGTACGTATTGTTGCTGGCTTCACGACATGACTAAATGTCTCGCCGAAATCAATACCCTATTCTTGTGCTTTTTTATTTGCAACAAGTCTGGATTTGTACCGAGATAAAGTACCATCGTCTTTGAACTTGTGCTTGTATAGCCAAATTGCATTGATTACTTTTGTACATGCAGGTCTAGGAACTAAAATCCAAGTATTAGTTTTAATCAAAGCATCATACTCCTCTATCATGGAAGGATTCCAATTAAGATCCATTATTTAATGAAATGATGTGTTTAGGCTTGCGAATACCTTTCTGTAAACGTGTGACCATTCTTTGAGGTTGTGGTTCATTTACAGTAGGTGGAGCTGGAGAAAGCAAAGACTTTGGTGAAGAAGGGATAGTCGAAATATATTGTGGAGAAGAATTTTGATTCCAATTGAGAAGAAAACGTAAGTAATTGTCTTTAAATCACCGATGGCTTTGTATTTCTTTGAAGAAAATTTAGAGCTTTAGAGGTTTGATTATTTGTGTTGCAAAAGGAAAAGTTATCTAACTGAAAGTTACATGACTATATTCTTGGTACAAAGGTCATTATTTGAAAAACCAAAAAGATTAAATTCAATGGAACACGAGTTATCTTTTGTGAAACAATGCACAAACATTAAATTTTTAATAATATATGGAGTGACAAGGATATTATTAAAAGTTTAGAAGACAAGGATTTAGTGAACCAGAGCAGCAAGGAATGCAACTTCCATTTCCAACAACACTAGATTTTCTGATGCTCGAATTAAAATTAGACTTAAGAATTGTATGTGAACCTGATGTCAAATGAGCAGTAGCATCGGAATCCATGTACCACTGAGAATCGTTTGGATCCTGAAGTGTTAAGGTGTTGAACGCTTGTGCTATGTCTGCCTTTGCTTCCACTTTGTCTTGACCATTATTTTGCTGATTGTTGTTGTAGGTACGTCGTGGTCCAATAACTCCAACAAGTTGATTTGGTATCATATTTACTTATGGATACTGCAATGGTTGATACCACATCGAATATGGTGGAGGTCGTTATGGAGCATACCAGTTGGGGAAATGAGAGTAGGATTGGCGCAAGGAGTTATTGAAATCATACGATTGACGAGCGGTGTTATTGGAATTTCATCCTCGACCTCGATCCCTTCCTCTGCCACGTCCTTTGCTATTGTACTATTGTTAATTGGAAGAAGCTTGGTAAGCAATCATGGGACTTGCTTTAGTAATGGTGAGGATTGTTGATGATGATGAGTGATCTACATGTGTAGGGTTCAGTTTGATTGCTCTTTTAAGTCGATCTTCTTCATCTTAAAGAATCATGACTACGTCATCAAATGATGGGAATGGCTGCATGTGTTTGATCACATTAATGATATATATTGTCAAATTTTGCGTTGAGGCCGGTCAACATATATATTACAGGTGTTCTGTCTTAGACTGGGGCATCAACATTACTGAGAGAATCAACAAGTTTTTTAATCTCACGGCAGTAATCTGCAATCGTCATATCACCTATTTCCTTTATTCAAAGATCGTTGTCTAAACAAAAGACGCAAGCGTTTGTTGTTACAAAATTGATTCTCGATATGAAGCTAGATTTGTCGAGAAGTTAAGTATATGGCAAACGATCCTTGAAACATCTTGGGAGATAGAGTATCGTATAATCAGATTTTTACGATGTCATCTCTCTTCTTTCAAGTGATGTCGTTATCGTTGGCTGGTTGTAACGTGCTGTCAATGTGACCAAGGTCATTGTAGCTACGACATTATGTGAGAAAGAGTTCTCTCCATGCATCATAGTTACTCTCCTCAAGGTCAAGAATGACAGGAATGTCAGAAATAGCAAGGGCCGCATGATTTTGAGTTTCCATTGAGGCTTTGAAAGAGAGAAGTAGAGAGAATAAATTTTTTAGTAAAAGATGATCTCTGATACTATGAAAGATAAAAAGATGAAAATCTCTGATGAAGAGAGTTGTGTATTTGCATTCAAACATAAAGGTGAAGTTGTTACATACGATCAGATTATCCTTAAAACTAGAAAGACCTATACAAAATAAATATCTAAAGGATATTCATAACTGTAACAAGAATATTTTATATTTCTAATAATCAGAGATCTTTTCAATCAGAGCTTGAATCATATGTTTTACGTTGATTTACTAAAATAGTGCTTGAAATATAAGTAATTACTTATATGGTGCATGATATTTGAGAATTATGAAATAGTCTCCAAAATTTTAAAATACAAGTTTGTTCATCATTTCTTTAAAAACAAAAACATAATAACAAAAATGTCATTAATAAAATCTGCCACATCAGCATAGCGCGTGTTACAAAGTCTACCAAACTAAACAATCTGAAGCGTGGGTAGACTTTAATGGTAGACTTGTAACCTATGCGTGACAGAGTTTACAAGATAGTGTAGTAGACTTTTGAGGCTAGATTTCATGATGAAATATATACCTTGGTAGACTTATCAATGAAGTGTGGTAGACTTTGAAGTCCTTCATGGTAGAGTTTGGTTTGGTTTACAAGCTATTTTGGTAGAGTTTGGAGTAATGAAATATGAGAGAAACTTTCTAGTATGGTAGACTTTGTTTTGACTTGTGGTAGACTTAAATGTCCTTCATAGTAAACGTTGGTAGAGTTTACAAACCCTGCGTGGTAGACTTTAGAGTATCTATGTAGGGATGAAATTTTTAGTTTAGTTGACTGTCATATGCCGTGTAGTAGATTTTAAAATCCTTAATGGTAGACTTTGGTAGACTTGACAAGCTACCTTGGTAGAGTTTCCTGTAGTCTATTGTAGGTGAAATGTCTGGTATAGCAGATTATGTTTTCAGGTTTGGTAGATTTTGACAAACTTCATGGTAGACTTAGGTAAAGTAAACAAACCCTGCATGATAGACTTAAAATTATCAATGTGAGGATGAAATTTCTAAGCTTAGTAGACTGTCGGTTGAAGTGTAGTAAACTTTATAGTCCTTCATGGTAGATTTAGGTAAAGTAAACAAACCCTGCATGGTAGAATTAAAAGTTTTGATTTGAGGATGAAATTTCTAAGATTAGTAGACTTTCT
Organism: Lepidium aucheri; assembly: GCA_900406435.1. NCBI lineage: Eukaryota > Viridiplantae > Streptophyta > Magnoliopsida > Brassicales > Brassicaceae > Lepidium > Lepidium aucheri. The sequence goes on along the minus strand of OVBA01003027.1, from coordinate 13,162 downwards.
GTTGAAGTGCGGTAGATTGTATTGTCCTTCATAGTAGATGTTTTGTAGACTCGACAAGCTACCTTGGTAGAGTTTTGTGTAGTCCATTTGTAGGTGAAATGTGTTGTTTGGTAGATTATTGTTTTACGTGTAATAGACATTGATAACCTTCATGGTAGAATTAGGTAGAATTTAAAGTACCTATTTGAGGATGAAATTCTAAGCTCAGTAGTATGTCTGTTGAAGTGTGATAGAATTTATTGTCTTTTATGGTAGACTTTGGTAGACTTGAACAAGCTACCTTGCTAGAGTATCGTGTAGTCTATTTCAAGGTGAAATGTGTTTGGTAGATTATCATTTCATGTGTGGTAGACATTGACGACCTTCATGGTAGACTTAGGTACTCTTTAAAGTACCTATTTGAGGATGAAATTCCTAAGCTTAGTAGACTGTTTGCTGAAATGTGGTAGAATTTATTGTACTCCATGGTAGAGTTTGGTAGACTTGAACAAGCTACCTTGCTAGAATATCGTGTAGTCCATTTATAGGTGAAATCTCTTGTTTGGTAAATTATTGTTTCACGTTTAGTAGAGTTGGACGACATTCATGGTAGAATTAGGTAAAATAAAGAAACCCTGCATAGTAAACTTAAAAGTATCTATTCAGGATAAAATTCCTAATGCCTTAGACTTTATTGTCCTTCATAGTTGACTTTGGTAGATTATCGTTGGACTTGCAATATACTTGAAAGCCCTTTATGATAAACTTAGGTAAAGTAAACAAACCATGTATAATAGATTTAGAAGTTTTGAGTTGTGGACGGAAATTCCTAGTGTAATAGATTTTAATATCCTTCAGCGTAGACCGTTGTGTTAGACTTTATTCTTTAAAGGTAGACTCTGTTACGCATAATATCATAGTTTAGTAGACTACTGGTGACTTAACCTAGAAGAGTAAATGACTATTTTACCCTTTAATTGTTAGTGTGTAGGAGTACTCACCCACCTTTTTCATTGAGTTCCTTCATTGAGTTTTACATTTGTTTCTTTGGATCTATGGATCAAATCGTATTAGTTTGTGGTAATTGAAAAGAGGAGATAAATGAGAGGTTTTTTTAAGGTTGATAATTCTCATGGCTGTAAAATCGTTGGTGTAAGTGAAGATCTTAGTTATGGTGAGTTTCTCAAGATGGTGTACAAAGATTTTGGTATAAATCAAGAGATTAATGAGGTAAATTTGAGCTACATGCCAAAACAACTCATGTAATTTCTACTACAAGATACCCCTCATGTCATTGTTAATAATGAAAAGCAGTTGAGAGGATTTCTGCAACAATTTCGGAGAGAGGCAGCTCGTCTGTATGTAGAGATTTCAAGGAGATCTTGTGAAGACGTAAGGCAATCCAATAAGGGTGGTAGATTGAGCCTAATTGTGAGGCTACATTTGACAAGTGTGAGTCTATTTCTGGTAGACTTTCTCAAAATTTTGGTCGACTTTCTCTACACTATTTTTAAAATGAAGCTGAATATGTTGAAGAGAATGACGATGCATAATTCAGATTCGACTACTACGAGGGTGTGGATGTTGCAAGCTCTGGTGATGAAGATTTTATAAGCCTTCGAAGAAAGGTTAAAGAAGAAGAAAACAGAAACCTGCCTCATTATAGGAGCGAGTACTTGTTCGGGGATACATCATTAGCTGTTCCAACTTTGTGTGTTTTCTCAACTGTTTTTTGTTTGATGTTTTAAGTAAATAAAGGGTTTTTAACAGTGGGCAGGTAGGATATGAGTTTTCTGCGTTTCAATAACCCACTTATGGAAAATAAACAAATGGTAAGTTACATATAATCACCATTTACTAAAATATTACTGAAAGTCTACCAAACTATTCTTCTACGTCAACCCAAATATTATTGAAAGTCTATCAAACAATTAGTTAACGTCTACCAAACTATTATTGAAAGTCTACTAAATATTTATTCAAAGTCTACTAGATAATTATTCAAAGCTTACTAAATAATTATTCAAACTCTACCAATCAATAGTCATGGTTTACCAAACTTCTATTAACTTCACTTTTATAGTCTACCAAACATTTTTAAAAGTTTATCAAACATATCAGTTTATTGTCAACTAAATAGTTTGTATAGTCTACTACACATGGTCATGAAGTCTACCAAGCTACAAGCAAATGTCATAATTACACACATATTTTAAATACAGATAGCAAACTTTCAACGGTACGTTTCATGAAAAATGTTCCTTATGTACCAGAGTCTGTCCACGACCACCAACTACATGTAAACCCTCCATCTGTCTCACCCTCAACAACCCCAACATCATCACCCACCACTGTTCTAATTGCATCCACTCCATTCGTACCACAACACCACCTGAAACTGACTTATGAACATCACCACCAACATCATGAGTCTCACTACAACTGTCAACATGAATCTTTTTGGAGGACTGCAATGTCACCATGTCAAGCCTTGTTACCCGCTCCACTCTGTTTTCCTCTAGCCTTAGAAGCGTTCATTGATCCTTGCCTTGATCTGATATGCTTTCCTCAATCTTAAGTAACCGCTCAGACATCATAGATTGCTAGGCTCTCATCCCTTCAAAAGCCGAGGTCAAAGTCTGAAGCACCGCCATGGTTGTGCCCTTATCCTCCTCTTGTTTCCTATCTGCTTATTTCTTTTTCCATTTCTTCTCCAACAACCTTTCTTTCTCTTTCTCTTTGGCTTGCTTTAGTTCACTTAGACTGATATTTATATCAACTTCATCCTTTTCTTTTTACATAACCATTAGAAAACACATTTAGACAACAAAATTAAAAGGAAAATACACAAAGTCGATCAACCTACGTGATAACCTACATAAAGTCTACTAACATATAACCAAAGTCCAATACACTACATTACAAAATATACCACACTACGTTACAGAATCTTCCAATACATACTCAAATTCTACCATACTATGTTACATAATCTACCAACATATAACCAAAGTCTACCACACTATGTTACAAAATCTACCAACACATACTCAAAGTCGACCACAGAATGTTACATAATCTACCAACACATACTCAAAGTCTACCACACTATGTTATAAAATCTACCAACACATAAACAACGTCTAGCACACTATGTTACAAAATCTACCAAGTATGAAAATTACCTTACGATCTTCAATATTTCCTTATCCTTTTTCTTCCCAGTCACCTTCTTCTTCTGAGCCTCTTTGACTTGGAATTTTGCCTTTAATTGCTTTGCTTTCCTTTGCGCACTATGCTCATCAACCTTCCTCTTGATACATTTCTTCGCAGGAGCAACTGGAATGTCCCAAAATGACTCATCTAAAGTGTCATTCAATATATCTTTGATCATATTGTCCACCCTCGGATCTGCAACATCTCCAAGACAAATCAGATTAATCTCTTTAATAGCTTTGGGCATATGTGCTTCACGTGAACCTACAAAACCATAACAAAACACAGTCGGACAACACTATACCAAATATAAGCAAAGTCTATCACAGAAACTCAAAATCTTTAAGAATACAAGCAAAGTCTACCAAACAGAACAATAGTCTACCAAACAGAACCATAATCTATCAAAAATAAGTGAAGTCTATCTAACAATCATAGTCTACCACACTACATAACAGAGTCTACCGAGTAGGAAATTACCTTATGATCTTCAGTTATTTCCACATCCAAATGAACAATGTCATTAATCCCTAGTCCAATTTTATTCGTTGATGACCACGTAGAAGGGGAATCTCACCTTCTCTTCTTCTGCCACACACTTCTCCTAGACATGGAATATACTCATATGCTCATATTAGAATATAATGCACAAACCCATGGACAGTGTATAAAGCATTTCTTAGTGGTGCAACTACCATGGTTGCATGACCATTTTTGCAGCAAAGACTGGGATCCTACTATTAGGGTGAAAACCGTAGATACCTACATGCAAAATCATTAGTAACCCAACCATTTTTCTCCTCTTAAAACTCTAATCTCTGCAACCTTTCAATACATTATGCAGCTCAAGAAAAGTATGGCCATTACCATGTAATAAGCCCATTTCTCTCCATAAATCCCCACTTGCTAGACCTGTATCATCAGCTTCAACATGAACCCCACAATCAAGTCTAGTAATTCCATCGAACTCATGGAGGGAAAACCTGATTGGTCGATTACCCACCAACATCCACATCTCATACACCCTATTTGTATCAAGTTTATTAACTATTAAGTGCTGTACATTCCTCCCAGTCCATTTGTATTATGCGGATGCAAACTTAAGTATAACTTCGACCGAAGGATTTTACTCGATTACAGTGGATTTGGATTTAAATGGCGAATCACCTGTTATTCAAACAAGAATTTCTAAAAATCATCTAAAATCAAGTGTTATTGAACTACTTATTTTAAGAAGCACAATCAAATCCACTGTAATTGGATAAAATTCAGGAATGCGATCGTAGGTGATTTTATGAGAATCTAGAGTTATTTAGAGGATTTCCTTAGTTAAAACACAGAAATCCAAAACTCATGATTTTAGGTTGAGTTTTAGAGAATTTTGTCATAAATCATAAGATTTTCCCCGGATTCATCTAAAATCATCCAAAATTTCATAAAATCTAAATCATTCATAATCCTTTGAAATCCATGATTCAATACACCCTTTAGTAATTTGTTCTATGTTTTAATATACTTCAGAAGGTCGAAAGCAATGATCTCGACAAGGCTTTGATTATTTACATTGCAATTACTCTTTTAAATATGGGAATCTAAAAACCATGACAGCATTATTGGGTCGTGACTAAGTAATTAAATATTCGTTGACGATTCTAATATACAACTCTGAATTTTACCTCTATTTGAGAATTCTAAAAGATGGATAATTGTAAGTCTAACAACGATGAAAACAAATGGATTCTGATTACGTTGGATGAGTAATTATAAATTTAATTGGTTCAAATCTAAATTATGTTTTAGACTTATCTATTCCGAAACGACATAATTGAAATATGGTCGCACCTAACAAAATTCCACAAGTTGACGTATTCTTTTGGACAAATGGCTTTTGCAACTATCTTCTTATGTTAGAGAAAGATAATCAAAACAGAAAATAAAATATTGAAAGTAAGGAGACAAAGAAGCAACTTTTTGGTTATCAAGTCAAACACCCACCAAACTTCAAACCCAGTTCAATGGCCTCTCTATAAGTAACTTTCTAGGAGCAGGCCATGTTGGAGAATAAAAGCCTAACCAGTAACTAACACCTCTTGTTTACTGCTACTGCAAGTGGTCCTATATTTTTCCATCAGAAAGCTAAATGCCTTTTGTTATCATAAGTGCAAGGCCAAAGAAACTTCATCTAAGTCACATTATTCAATGTGAAGCAATGGTCTCCTTATGTTCTTGCAACAGGTCAGTTACATCTTCACTACACTTGTTTCCTCTAGTTACTGAAAGTGTTGAAGAAAGAATCATTGCGATGGGAATATGATTGTGAGCTGGTCAGTGGACAATCATGTGTGGATGCTTTACTTTTTCATCCAGTTGATTCTAAGTCTATATTAGCATCTTCAACAAGTATTCAAGTTTTGGACCTGTCAATTCACAAACATAACATCATCATCGAGTTGGCATATTCATATAGTTTCAAGAGTAAATTTAAATGACACATGTGAGCAACTAAAACCGTAAGAAGCTTTATTATTAGGACAGTTTTTGGCATCATAAACAACTCATTACATTGTTGCAAAATGAAAATTGGTAGAGAGATAAGTCCACTATATTCACAACCAAAAGAAAGTTTAGCAATTACCTGTTTCACCACTCTCGCTTTTATAAATTGCTTTATTTACTTCGCTAGCTGTCTTAAGCCGATGTGAGTTGTCAAGAAGCTCTTTAACCGGGCAAGTAGAGGGATTACTAAAAGCGAGTAAAGCAATAGGTTTTTCAAATTCGTCCAGATCGCCTGCTGCATTATGTATAATCTTGTAGGATTAAAGAAAAATGGCATTTGTCGACACAGCGAGCAATAAGAAGTAGATGCCTTACACATAGATTACATCATCTTTAACAAAAAAAACTATTAAGCATATGATGACAAAATGTAAAAGGATGAAATTTCAATGAATTGAATGAGATGTCAGATACAAACAGGACACACAATGTGATTTAAGTAACAGTGGTTAAAGACCTATGTTCTGTTCTCCAAGTGATTTAAGCTCATTTTAAGCAAACGCTATGGCCTTATCTGTCCTTTTTTTGCGGCTTAGTTTCATCATCCTTTGCTGTATAAGGAGAGAATTTGTCTCATGCATCTACAATAGCACAAGCGTTCATGTAGTGAGGTATTTTTGAGCAGTTGGGGAAGAAAAGTAATATCACTGTTGAGTGATTCCTATTTTGTTCCTAAACCAAGTCTGAAACTGAGAAGAAAATGTCAAGCTGCAATAAGTCAAAGGATTTGAAAAATCTATCTTTTGTCAGATATAGGTACAACTAAGTTTTCTTGAAATCTCAGCAAATTATCTTTGTGGCTCAATGTAAGGTAGTAAGAAAAGAAACAGAGAATAGCTCTCTGATTTTCTCTATAAATATGTATGACACATAATGTGTAATGATAATGAATTATTCAGCATTCTATCTCTTTTCTTTTTCATCTGCTACACTTTTCATCTTTCTTTTAAAGCAATTCTCAAATCAAAACTTAGTAAGAAAACCAAAACAGAGAGAATAAGAGAGTTGTGGAGAAAACCTGCAATTTTTCTGAAAAGTTCAACATTGTATTAGAGCTGTAAATGATTCTTGGAGCCTCTTTGAACAAGAAAGAAGAAGACTGAACAAGAAAGAAGAAGAGAGAACAAAGAAGAAGAAAATCACATGGCAACAAACATGCAGTCTTCACAGCTTGTTGCTGATATGGACATAACTATGAGTTCCGGGTAGCATGAATGAAAACAACTCTTATTAATGGAGAGCTTTGGGAAGTTGTTGAAGAAGGACTTCCAAGTCCACCATCCAGATCACCGGAGACATCTGGAACTGATTATGCAATAGAGATTGCAAACCGACGATCCCTTAAGGCGAAAGACACAACATCACTTCAGATTATTCAAAACGCCGTCGCTGATGTTGTCTTTGACAAAATTCTATCTGCAACAACAGCAAAGGAAGCATGGGAGCTGTTGGAGCATTCTTATCAAGGAAATGAAAAAGTCAAGATGGTTAGACTACAAGCCTTAAGAAGAGACTTTGAAAATCTGAAAATGAAAGAAAAAGACAAGGTGAAGCCTTATTCTGAAAGGATTCAAGCCCTAGCAAATCAAATGAGAGCCCTAGGTGAAGGAAGATCTAACTTTAAGTTAGTGGTGAAGATCCTAGCCTCTATGCCCAAAAGTTATGCTCCTTTGTCCTCATTAATTAATGGAAGAAACGAAGGATTTAAGAACCATTACGTTTGCTGAGTTGATGGGTTCTTTAGAAGCACATGAGAAGAAGTTTTTCCCCAATGATGAAGAAAATTCAGAAGGTGCTTTCGGTGCACGTTTCAAAGGCCTTACTCTTAGAAAGAAAGGAGACAATGGGAAGGTGAACTCATGGAAAGCAAGCAACAACAGAAAGGAAGTAAGTGGTGTGGTTTTTTGCAAAAAGGATAACCACAATGAAGATGTATGCTATCTAAAGAATGGAGAAAAAAAACCAGAAATCAACAAAAACAAAGGTAAAAGAGAGTGTTACAATTGTGAAAAACTTGGCCACTTTGCAAGAGACTGCAGAAACAAGAAAGCTGAACAAGCGCATGTTTCCAATGAAACTGAAAACTCAGAAGAAAATCACCACCTTTTCACAGCAAGACAAGCAGAGAAGAAACATTATAAGGAAAGTATTTGGCTCATTGACAGTGGGTGCATGAATCATATGACGCCAAATGAAAAAATATTCACAAGAATCAACACAACTATAAAAGTTCCAGTGGGCAGTGGAGCTGTGTTGATAACAACGGGAAAAGGAGATGTTAAAGTCATGACCAAGAAGGGAAGGAGAATCATTCGAGATGTATTTCTAGTGCCTAAGCTTGACAAGAATCTGCTGAGTGTTCCTCAAATGATTACCAACGGATATCAAGTTACGTTCAAACAAAGAAACTGCATTATACATGATCGTGTTGGAAGAATTATAGCTGAAGTAAAGATGGTAAAAAAGAGTTTTCCCATTAAGTGGTCTACAAGTGAAGAAGCCGTCATGGTGGTCAAAAATGAAGTTGTAGAGCTATGGCATCAAATACTTGGACATATGGGATACTCCAATTTAAAATTGATACAAACGATAGAGATGGTTGTTGGTTTACCTGAGTTCATGGTGGATAAGGAAGGATGTGAGAGCTGTATTGTCAGCAATTATTGTCGTGACTCATTTTCCAAATAATTAAAGACGAGAGCTACAAAGAAGCTTAAATTGATTTACAGTGATGTGTGTGGACCAATGCAACGCATATCTATCATTGGCAGTAGGTATTTTCTTACCTTTATTGATGACGCAACGAGAATGGTTTGGATTTACTTCTTGAAGACAAAATGAGAAGTTTTCCAAACCTTCAAGAAGTTCAAGAATCTTGTTGAAAATCAAGAAGGCTGCAAGATCAAGAAGATCACTCACACAGAGGATCTGAATACCTCTCTGGAGAATTTAGAAATTTTTTAGAAGATAATGGCATTGGGAGATAGCTCACAGCAGCATATTCTCCACAACAAAATGGAGCTTCAGAAAGAAGAAACAAAAGCTTGGTGGAGATGGCAAGAGCGATGATTAAAGCCAAGGATTTACCTCTAAAATTTCTGGGCGGAAGCGGTCCATTCAGCCGCGTATATCCAGAACAGAATACCAACAAAAAAACTTGAGAACAAGACACCACTTGAAGTTTGGAATGGAACAAAGCCGTCACCGAATTACTTGAAGGTGTTTGGGTGTGTATGTTATATGTACATATATCTGATAAAAAGAAAAAGAAGTGGGATGATAAGTCAAAGAAGGCAATATTTGTTGGGTACAACTCTCAAACAAAAGGCTATCGTGTATATCTGCTAGAGGAAGAGAGGATTGACATTTCAAGAAATGAAATCTTTGAAGAAGGAAGCAAATGGAAGTGGAATCGAAAGGAAGGAAACAAACAAGGCGTTCTTTCATTTGAACCCAACGGTAGAGAATAAGTTCCTATAAATGATGAATCAAGCAATTCAGAATCTACAAGAAGAAGAAGCATTTAACCAATTCCTTTTAGTTTGGAAGAAGAAAGCCCATGAAGCAGTTCAAGTCCACCAAATAGAAAGACTCGACCACTCAATGATATCTTACTTAGAGCTCCACATGTTGATGATGAGTTTGCTGAAGTGTGTGAAGGATGTTATATGGGTTTCGAAAATCCTGCAACTTTTGAAGAAGCTGCAGAACATATGGAGTGGAGACAGGCTATGGAAGAAGAAATATACATGATCGAGAAAGATCAAACGTGGCAACTCGTCAAGAGACCATCCAACAAGAATGTGGTTGATGTTAAGTGGATTTTCAGATTGAAAACCGATGCCGAAGGGAAAGTGGTGAAACACAAAGCAAGATTGGTAGCAAAAGGATTTACTAAACAACATGGAACTCATTACTTGGAGACTTTTGCACCAGTTTGAAGACATGAAACCATAAGACTAATCATTACAGTGGCAGCTCAAAGACATGGAAATTATATCAACTTGATGTTAAATCTGCTTTTCTAAATGGCAAGCTAGAAGAGGAGATATATGTTGAACAACCACTTGGGTTTGAAGAAGAAGGGAAAGAGGATCCTGTTCTTCAACTACACAAAGCATTGTATGGCTTAAAGCCGACACCAAGAGCCTGGTATAGCAGAATTGATGAGTTCCTCCAGCTAGAAAAATTCAGAAGAAGAAACAATGATCATGCCCTGTATACAAAAGAAGCAAATGGAAAGATTTTGGTGGTTTGTATCTATGTAGATGATCTCGTTGTGACTGGTGATGATGAATACATGAGGATTTTAAGATGGCAATGACAAGAGAATTTGAATTGTCGGATTTGGGACTGCTGAACTATTTTTTGGGGATGAAGATTGTGCAAAGTAAAAAAAGAATTTTTCTGTCTCAAGAGTTTTGTTGAAGAGGTTTAACTTGGAAGACTGCAAAATCATGAAGACCCCAATCATATCTCAAAGGAAAAATCAAGAAGGAGAAGAAGATCTTGCTGACTCAAAAACCTATAGGAGTCTTGTGGGAGGTTTGTCGTATCTAACCGCTACTCAACCAGATTTAAGGTTCTCTGCATCTTACTCGTCCATGTATCTAAAAGAACCAAAAACTAAACATCTCAAGGAGGCAAAGAGAGTTCTTAGATACATAAAAGGGACAATCAATATGGGGTTAATGTTTTCTACTGCCAAGGAGTCAAAACTTGTAGCGTATTCTGATAGTGATTGGGGAGGATGTAAAGAACATCTGAAATCACTACTGGATATTGTTTCAACATTGGGTCTGCAATTTTCTCATGGCAAACAAGCAAGCAAGACACCATCGCCTAATCCACAGCTGAGGCAGAATATATGGCAATATGTACAATTTCAAATCAAGCAATTTGGTTAAGACGTTTACTAGCTGATTTGAAGTTCAACACTGAAGAGGGAGTTCCTATTTATTGTGACAACCAGTTAGCCATTGCAATTGGAAAGAATCAAGTCCAGGACAGAGAACAAAACACATTCAGATCAAATACCACTTTGCCAGGGAGTCAGAGAAAAATCAAGACATTCAGCTACAATATTGCAAAAGTGAGAAACAGCTGGCCGACATATTTACTAGAGACTCGGGAGGAAATAACTTTGAAAGGTTTGGAGACCATCTTGGTTTGATCAACAAAATGGCAAGAGGGAGTGTTGAGTGATGCCTATTTTGTTCCTAGACCAAGTCTGAAACTGAAAAGAAAATGTCAAGCTGCAATAAGTTAAAGGAGTTGAAAATTCTATCTTTTGTCAGATATAGGTACGGTTAAGTTTGCTTGAAATCTCAGCAAATTATCTAGACATAATAATGTTGTTTTGGAGGCTCAATGTAAGATAATAAGAAAAGAAAACAGAGAATAGCTCTCTGATTTTATCTATAAATATGTATGCCACGTATTGTGTAATGAAAATGAATGATTCAGCTTTGTATCTCTTTTCTTTCTCATCTACTACACTTTAAATCTTTCATTTAAAGCAATTCTCAAATCAAAACTTAGTAAAAAACCCAAAATAGAGAGAATAAGAGAGTTATGGAGAAACCTTCAATTTTTCTGCAAAGTTCAACAATCACTTATCACCAAGCCACTTATCAGTTTCCATAGGAAATTCTTTTCTTCAATGCTCATTACTTATAAAGTAAATATCAGATTCAGATTTAACACTGTCCACAAGAGAACATAAATGATGCATAAGATAAAAGCATTGTACCTCAGAGTTCAAACCATTAAACTCAATAGCATGCTCGGGATTTCCACATTCTATAGCCTTGACAATAGCCACTCGGCTAGTGATAGTCGCAAGATCTACATCAGCTGTTTTATTTGATAAGGAACAATTGAGACCAGATAGCACTAGCACTTCAAAGAAGCTTACAAAGAAATGTATCATGAAGATGAATATATTACCATATCTTCTTTGTTTACGATCTGTATATCTTCATTCTCTAACACCTACTTAGGAAAAAGGCCAGACTTTAACATTAGAAGCCATCAATGAGAAGAACAAAGAAGCAGTGAAGATAAAAAAAGCCAGAACACTGACATTAAAAAGGTCATCACCAAAACTTCGATAAAAAGAAAACAATTAGGAGGAGATGTATATCCTACCACAACGTCTTCGTTTTCTTCCATCTGATTAGGAAAAAAAACCAGGATTATAATACTTATGTGGCTTGCATGATGAACCTTTATCCAATCAATAAAATCATTTACCAAAGCGACGGCTTTTCTGGCGAAGCAACTGAGCAAGAAATTCAGTTCGTGATTCACAACGAAATCATGGGAAACGAGGTCTTTAGTCAAAGTTGGAGCCAGAAGCACAATGCATAATTTCTCTAAAAGATTTGACGTAATATCCAAAGAAAGAATGGAAATCTGGGGAAGATTGCTACAAAACGACTTAACCAAGATTCGTGGATTCTATTCACGCGCAATTTCAGTCTTGTTTCCTAAGTTAACTTCTGTAACCGGTTCTGGCCGAACTGAACCGTTAATTAACCGAGGCCATTGAAATGATAACAAGATTAATAATTTTCCCAAAACTCAAAATGGTTTACTTCTATTTTTTTTTTCTGTTTTTCGTCTGAATTTTTGTTCTAAGCCTGAAAACGGCAATACTCAAGGTCGACTTTACAAGTAGCTGAAACAGCTACACCATTGATTTAAAAATAGAGACAAAGTTTAAGAAACAAAGTTTCACATCTCCGATCACTGATAATCACGAGCATTCTCTCTCAATGATATGATTCATCCATAGTGGATGCCCTGTCGCAAGTTAAGATCTAAAGCGACCATCTTTAATAACACTCTTCTCCACTTTCCTTGCTGCTATGTTGGCTTTGATATGAGATGTTGCCAAACTGCAATTAGTGAATTTTGCTCTCATTGCTTCCAAATTACCAAGATATGATAAAAAAACGAGGCCATTTGGATTCCTTCTTAATACCTTCAATCATAACACTACAATCTTGAAACCATTTCAATATTGTCAAGTCTCAGATCATGTAGGTTTCGAAGAGTCCATAATAAGAGCAACATTATTGGGAGTCTCTTAGGGAGAGTTTCTTAGTATTTATTAAGATTTAAATTTTAAATAAAATTGAGTTAAGAGTTGGGTTTAGTGATTGAGTTTCTTGGGATGATTATTGGGGGTTTCTTAGAAGGGTTTCTTAGGAAAAAAATTAAAATATTGAAAAATTTATTTATTATTGGAAAGTATTAATTGTCAAACATACACTTTTAGTAATGTTAAACACAATTAATTTACTCACGGTTTGCTGAAAATTTAGACCATATATGCTCGACCAAATCGTTCTTTAATTTTTCATGGGTTGTTCTATCACGTATTCTATTTCGAGTGGTCATCATA